>JANRMT010049737.1:0-12913 GCA_026402145.1 Polypterus bichir lapradei
GGAGTGCTGTAAATGGTCATGAAAATAAAGAAAACACATTGAATGAGCAGATGTGTCCAAACTTTTGGCCTGTACTGTATACAACATTTTTGTGCGTAAACACCGTTTACAAATGAGGCCTCTGGTCCTTTCATAAACTTTTACTACCATTTTTGTATGTGGTAGAACATCAAGACAGTTACGGTATAAAATTAAAGATCAGTGAATACAGGCAAACAAACATTTTGTTAGATACGCCAATATCCTCTTAACTAAAGAATCAGAATGGCTTGGGAAAAAAACATTTACAACTGATAATTCAACTGTAAACCAATTATTTGAAAACGGGTGTGAAGGTACAATAAATTGGCCTCAGGGTTAAATGTGGTATTTCTGTGTTGAAATCCACCTGATCCTCTAAAATCCATTCAGCTAAGCATACTGTTATGGCGGCTAACAATGTTGAACTCGAGTGTTTTGAGTGTGTCTGAGCGTACCCTGTCACAGACTGACATCTTGTTATTGAGTTATTGCATTTTGTCCCTGGAGGCTGGAGTAGCTCCGGCCAGAGAAGATGATGTAATGGATTATTGGAAAAGCATTAAAAATGTGAATTGGAAAAAGAATCTAATCACACCAGCATAACGTCCATCCATCTATTTTCTAAACCTGCTTTATCCTCAGCTGGGTTATGGGGCAGCTGGAGCCTATCCCAGCAAGCATTGGGCACAACTAAGGAGCAACACCTGGAAAGGGCACCAGCCTGTTGCAGGGAACCTAACAATTCATTCCCTAAAGCCCTTAACCCAATTCAGGATCAGAGGGGATGGAGCCTATCTCGGCAGAATCAGATGTAAGGCAGGAACTAACCCTGGATGGAGCACCAGCCAATCACAGAGCCCACTCAAATGGGCTGCTGACTAATCAAACCTGCACACAGACATGTGGAGAACATTCAACGTTCACACAGACACCAATCAGATTCATACCCTGGACGCTGGACCTTTAAGCTAAGAGCATTAACCACTGTGTCTCCCTTCTTACCATATTAATCCTAGCAGAAATAAATTGGATGAAGGAGACATTGAAAATGACTTTAACCGCAACATGGCTTTTGAATGCCTGGCAGATCCTTTGTGATATTTTTAGTATAATTACACAGACCTGAGTGTAGAGCTAAAAATAAAAGGAAAAAAGTATTAAGAAAGTGAAAACGGGTCAGGATGGGTGGTGGGTGGGGGGGATCTTATCTGGTAAACAACATGAAATTGCTGCCCCAGATTTGCAGGCTAGCAATCTCATTAAACTTGACCTTCCTCGAGCGTTGGCGGATTGTAGGAAGAGATGCAATTACGTTAAAAGCTTCTCTGAGAAATGAAGAAAAAAAAAATGCATTTCATTAATGTTAAAGGCACTGCAGGCTTCTCAAGTCAGAAGAAAAATAAATGCAGGCGTGCAGCTTAATTTATAAGCTTCAAAGAATGCTTTGGAAATGAAGAACGAGAAGATCACTGGTCTTTGTTATGGTAAGCAGGTCCTCCAACCATCAAATAAAATGTGAGTCTGTGTCTCTATCTGCGCTCACTGAGCAAATTACTCAATGCACTACCCTAATGCTGGGTGGGACTTCCTTTTGTTCTCAAAACAGCCTCAGTTCTTCGTGGCATGGATTCCACAAGATGTTGGAAACAATTCTTTGAGATTCCGGCCCATGTTGACATGATTTCATTACACAGTTTCTGGAGGTTTGTCAGCTGCTTTCGCAAGTAATCACATGACAGACAAGTAGATAGATAGATAGATAGATAGATAGAGTTGTGCTTGAAAGTTTGTGAACCCTTTAGAATTTTCTATATTTCTGCATAAATATGACCTAAAACATCATCAGATTTTCACTCAAGTCCTAAAAGTCGATAAAGAGAAACCAGTTAAACAAATGAGACAAAAATATTTTCCTCAATAAATAAATGACCGAGTATAATGATCAAATATTACATATTTGTGAGTGGCAGAAGTATGTGAACCTCTCGGATTAGCAGTTACTTTGAAGGTGAAATTTGAGTCCGGTGTTTTCAATCAATGGGATGCCAATCAGGTGTGAGTGGGCACCCTGTGTTATTTAAAGAACAAGGATCTATCAAAGTCTGCTCTTCACAACACATGTTTGTGGAAGTGTATCATGGCACAAACAAAGGAGATTTCTGAGGACCTCACAAAAAGAGTTGTTGATACTCATCAGGCTGGAAAAGGTTACCAAACCATCTCTAAAGAGTTTGGACTCCACCAATCCACAGTCAGACAGATTGTGTACAAATGGAGGAAATTCTAGACCATTGTTACCCTCCCCAGGAGTGGTCGACCAACAAAGATCACTCCAAGAGCAAGGCGTGTAATAGTCGGCGAGGTCACAAAGGACCCCAGGGTAACTTCTAAGCAACTGAAGGCCTCTCTCACATTGGCTAATGTTCATGTTTATGAGTCCACCAACAGGAGAACACTGAACAACAATGGTGTGCATGGCAGGGTTGCAAGGAGAAAGCCACTGCTTTCCAAAAAAAACATTGCTGCTCATCTGCAGTTTGCTAAAGATCACGTGGACAAACCAGAAGGCTATTGGAAGAATGCTTTGTGGACGGATGAGACCAAAATAGAACTTTTTGGTTTAAATGAAAAGCGTTATGTTTGGAGAAAGGAAAACACTGCATTCCAGCATAAGAACCTTATCCCATCTGTGAAACATGGCGGTGGTAGTATCATGATTTGGGCCTGCTTTGCTGCATCTGGGCCAGGACGGCTTGCCTTCATTGATGAAACAATGAATTCTGAATAACAAAGATACAAGTTGGTAGTACGAACATCTACTATACTGAAAAATATGATTATTAAATCAAAACAAAACACAACAAAAACTAGAAAACATACCGTAAATGAAACCCTTATTAAATAATTCACTGGTGTAAAAATCCTAACACCAAAATGGTGTAAGGCCTTCAAAAACAGCCAGGGAAGCAGGCCTGAATCCCACCAGCCTGCCTATAAGAGATGCACTAGATGACAGCCTAGATTCCACCGCAGTGATTGGCTTCAGTGTACACAAGGCCAAAATCAAACTAAATTTGAAATGTCCCAAAAAATGCTCAAAATATCCCACAACGGAAGGTATTGCCATCAACCCCTGGCTTGTACAGAGCAAAGCAAGAAACTTTCTTTTATTAAGAATTATTAGAATAATAGTAAAATTACAACAAAATAGTACACAGGAGCAAAACGATAAGCAAACTGGACTTCAAAGCAAACACATCCCAATACGAATCCACAAGAAAATCCAAGTAACAGAAGGAAAAAATAGTTAAGAGCCAGGGCTTAAATCAAAGAAAATGCAATAGTCGCATATCCGACTAAAATCCACCAGGGTGCATTTAAAATGAACTGCACTGGGTGCCAATGATGCTTTTCCAGTCTCTGAGGATTTACTTGAGCAACAGTGTGTAAAGAAAATCGCAACATGAGGATATTCTGATAAAACGCTGAAGCGTGCATAGCTTGACTGCTGACTTTTATTGTGCTACTAATTAATGACCAACATGTAGTCACAGCACAGCACTTTTTTTGTTATTGACATTGTGACTGCTTACAAATTCAATTGTTAAACGAACAAAAGTTATCAGCAATGTTCAGAAATGTATGTTAAAGCTGAAAGACGCTGGTAACCTATCAATAGAAAAAACTTACAAAATGTACATATGACGTAATGTTCAGGTGTGTTCAATGACAATACAGCCACTGTAGCCCTCAATGGACTGAGTTCAGTAGGTCAGTTCTAGAACCTTCTAAATCCAGCTCTGGGTTACAGGGGCCAAAGGCCATCTCATCAGGACTGGGCAGAAGGCTAAAAAGAGGCATGACAGGCTAGTCCATCATATTCACACACTAACAATCTGCAATTGATACTGTATAACCAAGAGAAAAATACTTTTGAAATGAATTCCCATTTTGCTTGAGCATGTTGGGCCATTGTAACTGTTCATGAAATGGGAGGTTTTAAATTTTAAAACTGTGTACAGCACAAACTATTCAAGGAATCTCAACAAAAACCTCTCTCAACAAATTTTCTTGAGGAATAAGCATGCCACATTTTAACAGAATTGGTCTATGGGGTAGCTAGTTGTTTCATCTGGACGGACAGACTTGGCTATTGCAATAGGTGCTTCATACATTATATTCGAATGCGCCTAAAAAAAGGAAAGTAAGAAGCACCCAGAGCACAATTTTAAAAACTGTAACCAAGAAAAAATATACTTACTTGAGTAAAATGACTCTGGAACAATTATTAAGATACAGGAGAAGCAGCAAAAGATAGAATATCAAACAAAGCATCAGAATCCCACAAACAAAGAGCTGAAGAGTTCAACAGGCATCTGGACATGCGCAGTGAACACTACATCAGCGCAAAAATCAGCTGGACCAAATAAGACGAAAATGGACTGTTGTTATCTCAGATTAATGTTTTTTAAAGTTATAAAATGTGTTATGTAACATATAACATAGATACAAGTAAGTTACAAGTGCAGAATATTCTATATCTGTCAGCAAATATATATTTTTTATTTTGGTGTTCCTATAATTTTAATTTGCAAAACAATGTCTGGTCATTGTTTTGGAATATAATTTTCAGTGGATTTCTTGGTAATAGACTTGACTTGCCAAAAAAAAAAAAAATTTAAAACATAAATTACTCCTAGAAAAGTGTTGATGAAAAGAAAATAAAAGAGCAAAAAATGAACCGCATTGGACTTCAGTTCTCAGGCTGCCCGTGTAGTGCTGGGGGTGGTCCCTTAACTGTGAAGGAGGTGTGGCCTCACCTCTTGGAGAATCACACCTATAAAATACGAAGAATATAGAAGAACTGCAAAACACACATAGTTACTACATAATGAAAAAAATGAACAAATAATACATAATTAGACAAATAATAAATAATTTTATAAAAAATATTGGAAAACAATGAACAATGAGGGCGGCATGGTTCGCTTTCCGGGTCCTCCCTGTGTGGAGTTTGCATGTTCTCCCCGTGTCTGCATGGGTTTCCTCCCACAGTCCAAAGACATGCAGGTTAGGTGCATTGCCGATCCTAAATTGTCCCGTGTGTGTGCTTGGTGTGTGTGTGTGTGTATGTGTGTGTGCCATGTGGTGGGCTAGCGCCCTGCCTGGGGTTTGTTTCCTGCATTGCACCCTGTGTTGGCTGGGATTGGTTCCAGCAGACCCCCGTGACCCTGTAGTTAGGATATAGTGGGTTGGCTAATGGATGGATGGGTGGATGAACAATGATAATGAAAAGTGAACAAAGACAACAAAAAGAAGCAATCTACTGTCTAACAAAATAACAAAGTATAAACTATGTGTCCAGTTCCTCTGAGCAGTCTTTCATGTGATTGGTAAGTTTGGCTTTGATGACACAATTGAAAGAGGAAGTGCAAGTTTGAGACACACAAGGAAGAGTAAAGGCACAGGAGGTACACTGAGATTTACCTTCAAAGATGGGAAGTATAAAATCAGATAGGAGGCAAGTAAGGCACCTCAAAATGACAAGAGTTTGAGAAGCAAGACTTCATGAAAATGTGCTTGAGAGAAGGAGCGAGTGCCATTAAAGACATGTTTGGACACACGAGGATATAAGTATTACAGTACAATGGATATAAAATATTTGTACATTTATTCTTATTTTTAAATTTATATGGCTAGTTTACACGTAAGGAGAGGATAAACCCTGGCTGGACCATAACAGTAACATCTCAGTTATCTTTTAGGATTATCTGCCCCTTTCAATTTTACATTAGAAGACCTCAAATGTTTAATTAGATGAATTTTTCAGATAGGGTTGAATCAAGGTTTGCACCAACATGACATAAAACAATCATTTGGTGCACTTTACTTATCCATGCACTGTACCCACATTTAGATGTGCATCGTACTGAAACCATGCCAGGGAAGTAGGTGGTTAATGTATACGAACAGAATGTACAACCTGCAAAGCCACATGGAGAAAGATTTCATTAAAAATCCATGATCACTGAGCACTTTAGGAGGCAATGAGGCACGCCCTGCGCCTGCTGCTGCCCACTGAGGAGCTCCATTACGCACCTGCTTGACAGACACAGCTTCACCCGTTTGTCCTTATGTATTTATTTACTGTGACAAATGACAGATGGCAAAATTGCTCTGTTTGTAGCATTCCCTCCCCATAATTAATACTTAAGAGAAAACCAGGGAAGCAGCACTAACTACTGAACCACTGAAACATTAATGTTCTGGTATCTCAATAAGACTTATTGTGCATTTTGAAAAATATTAAGTAATGAGATAAATGAAAAACCTCATTGTGCTTTTTTGAGAAATATCAGGAACAGTTCTGTACTAAGGTCCCTGGTGTTATGGCTACCAGTCCTAAGAAGCTGTCCTTGAATAGTCTTCAGACCCCACTGCCATACTGTTGGCCTGTTACTATCCATATACTCTAACACAGTTATCTTCATGAAAAACGATGAATAAGTGGGTTATGAAAATGAACAGAGGGATAGACAGTTGTTTCTGGAACTAACGCATAATGTTATTAATTAAAACTATTATAAAAGGATAAAAGGACAAAAAAAAAGAGTCGGGGCTTGGTACGGACACCCTGATTAATGTCCTGAATTGAAACGAAAAAGATAAAAGGTTAGTCATGACAGTCTGCGTTATAGTGAAGGTTTTCCCAAGTCCTGAGACTGTTGAATTTTGTACTTCAGATGCGGAGCTCAGTCCTCTTCCAAAGTTGGTCCAGCAATTACAATTGATTTCCAGTGGAGGAGGAGTTTATATATGTGGGAGGGCACAAGACATGGAGCTTGTGGCAGTCGTACCAGAAGCGATAACAGTCATCTTCCGGCTGGTTCTCTTCCAATCCAGAGGAAACGGAAATCATGTTAATTTTGGTGTAAGTGAGGAAACGCCTCACTACGTAAGATTTTAAAAGAACTTCTCTGAAGGCCAAGAGACCATAGCAATAAGATCAGTGAAGGACAACTGGTCATTGATCACCACCCCAAAGTTGTGTACAATATTGGTGGATGTTATGAATAATGAGCCGAGCTGAACATAGATAGAGTGCTGAATAGATGCACCAACTGGGATAAGAAGAAGGTCCATCTTTGCCAGGTTGAGCTGGAAATGGTGTTCCTTCATCCAGACTACAATATCAGTAAGACATGCAGAGATTTTAGTTTATACTATGTGGCCTTCTGGAGGGAATGACAGGTACAGCTGTGTATCATCGGCATAGCACTAAAATGGTGACTGGATGATAGGGCTGTTGTGGGGTACAAAATCTGTACATTTTGGTCTATATTATCATTATATTTTGCTCAAGACAACACTAGATGAACTTAAACACAGGACGCATCAAAGCATAAACTCTTCCCAATTATCCCTCACTTTTAAAACAACTATTCAGACAAATACAGGAAGACATGGCGATGCCGCAGGCTAACCTGAAAAATGATGGGCATCTGGCACAAGTTGCTAAATGGGTTTACAGCCTGGGAAAGGAAGACATGCTAGTAAGTACTAAGCAACATCAAAAAGTATTATTGCTTGGGAAAAAGTGTGAGTGAATTCATTCATCATTTTGACAGTCAGCCACTTGGAACATCTAACAATCACATGTTGCGAAACCCCCCCAGTAGAATTTTATAATAAATATGCCTCGTCTGAAGAGTGACATCAGAGAGAGGAGAAGAAGAGGAGAACAGAACATTAGAGCAACGTCAAAAGAGGGCGCCAGCAATGTTAGGCTGTTTCAATCTGATCGTCAGCAAAAGCATCTCGTGAACAACTACGAGTGCCACATCAACGCTGCCCTGCGACATTCATCCTTGTCATCTTTACTTTTTTGTAAGCTTTTTCTAAGGACTATATATATACATATATACTTTGCTATCCACATTTTTTATGCTTTTCTCTACTGATATTATTATTCATGTAATAAATACCATGTGTAAGACGCTAGGGTCACTGTTGCCCCTTTCAACCCAACAGACAGACACACTGAACACAGGGTAAAATTACCAAGAAGTTGTTTAATTCTTTTTCTTTTTGTAATAGTGCCCAAAAGCACCTCCACCACCATACACAGGAAAAAGCAATAATAACAATACCACCAATCCACACAAATCTCTCCTCCACTCCTCCCAGCAAGCTCTGTCATATTACCTCCCAACTCCGGCTCGATGGCTGAGTCTCCAGTAGTCCTTTATGTAGTCCTTGACCCGGAAGTGCTTCTCCATTTCCGTTCATTTGCCTTGCCAGCACTTCCGGGTCAGATGGAGAACTTGCTTTTTCTTCAGTCCAGAAGTACTTTGGGGGCTTCCATCCCCGTAACTCGATAGTGCTTCCATTCTATGGAAAAGATATGAATCTCCAGGTCCCCCTGCAGTGTCTCCTGGTGGCACCCACGGTATCCAGCAGGGCTGAGAAGCCGAACTCCAAATCCCATGGTGCTCTGCGGGAATCCTGGGCACCACTATGCTGCAGGGAACTTGCCATCTGGTATCTTGGGGAGGCAGTGTCCCACAGTAGCTGCCTTCCCCCATCCTTCTCTTCTTTGGGTGTCCTGGCAGGGTTGAGCAGCCAGCCGTCCACCACACATGCTGTTTTTAACTTTCTAAACTTTGTCTTCATATTTTGAGTGATTGAAGTAATAAGGTAGATTTCTTTAAGCACCTGGAGCAGTGCGGAGGTGCCATATAATCCAAGCTGCAAGGTTTATCAAGCTTCGGACAAAGAGCTCTGTTCAGTAATGAACAGCGCGTTAAAGTAAACCATTCACTGGTTGATAAGAGGCCAATAGCCAGGGAGGTTGAGCCTTTGAATGTTTGAATATATTCTTGGAGACCAAAGGTGATATTTAGGTCTGAGATATAACACATTGTTCAAGCCTATGATAAGTAAGTCTCTTGGGAGTGACGGACTGTGCACGTGTTATTCATACAGTACTCGTGTGAGTTAAAGTGCTAGGGAATAACGTGCCGTGTATACATCTTTCATACAGTACTTTTGTAGTTAGGGTCTGTGTGTATGTGTACATCTATCTATATATGTGTGTGTTAATCTTAAAGTGTGACAGTAGACCAGCCCAGTAAAAACTTGACAAGTACACTCACCCTTTAAGAAAATAGGTACAGGGTAAGCAGAGGGAAAACCCATGATAATACAAGGGCCAAGTGAGGTGTATAGAGAGAAGAGGAGAGGACCCAGAACTTTGGCCACCCTGTGCTTGCCTAGTGCACCCTTGAAATCTTTCCACACAAGGACACACGGTAGGATCTGCCCAAGTGGTAGGAATCAAACTGCCTGAGGGCACTCTCGGTGAGCGAAGTTCAAAGAGAGTGGCAAGGAGTATCGGATGGTTCACTGTGTTAAATAAAGATAAGGGATGCTCTTACGATAAAGGTGTGTGAGGGTGTGAGATACAAAAAGCACAAAACAGTGCAAAGTCACTTTGGAATAGTTCGGGTATCACCATGTGGTCACGTCGGCACAATAGAGAGAAAAAAAAGGCAGTGTGCTCCGTGGTGACTCTCTCAGGTGGGCTTTAGCATATCATAATCTCTTGGACCAATAGTGTGAGTTTTCCACATTCAACTTACAGTACATCCGGAAAGTATTCACAGCGCATCACTTTTTCCACATTTTGTTATGTTACAGCCTTATTCCAAAATGGATTAAATTCATTTTTTTCCTCAGAATTCTACACCAAACACCCCATAATGACAATGTGAAAAAAGTTTACTTGAGGTTTTTGCAAATTTATTAAAAATAAAAAAATTGAGAAAGCACATGTACATAAGTATTCACAGCCTTTGCCATGAAGCTCAAAATTGAGCTCAGGTGCATCCTGTTTCCCCTGATCATCCTTGAGATGTTTCTGCAGCTTCATTGGAGTCCACCTGTGGTAAATTCAGTTGATTGGACATGATTTGGAAAGGCACACACCTGTCTATAGAAGGTCTCACAATTGACAGTTCATGTCAGAGCACAAACCAAGCATGAAGTCAAAGAAATTGTCTGTAGACCTCCGAGACAGGATTGTCTCGAGGCACAAATCTGGGGAAGGTTACAGAAAAATTTCTGCTGCTTTGAAGGTCCCAATGAGCACAGTGGCCTCCATCATCCATAAGTGGAAGAAGTTCGAAACCACCTGGACTCTTCCTAGCGCTGGCCGGCCATCTAAACTGAGCGATCGGGGGAGAAGGGCCTTAGTCAGGGAGGTGACCAAGAACCCGATGGTCACTCTGTCAGAGCTCCAGAGGTCCTCTGTGGAGAGAGGAAAACCTTCCAGAAGGACAACCATCTCTGCAGCAATCCACCAATCAGGCCTGTATGGTAGAGTGGCCAGACGGAAGCCACTCCTTAGTAAAAGGCACATGGCAGCCCGCCTGGAGTTTGCCAAAAGGCACCTGAAGGACTCTCAGACCATGAGAAACAAAATTCTCTGGAGACAAAGATTGAACTCTTTGGTGTGAATGCCAGGCGTCACGTTTGGAGGAAACCTGGCACCGCTCATCAACAGGCCAATACCATCCCTACAGTGAAGCATGGTGGTGGCAGCATCATGCTGTGGGGATGTTTTTCAGCGGAAGGAACTGGGAGACTAGTCAGGATAAAGGGAAAGATGACTGCAGCAATGTACAGAGACATCCTGGATGAAAACCTGCTCCAGAGCGCTCTTCACCTCAGACTGGGGCGACGGTTCGTCTTTCAGCAGGACAACGACCCTAAGCACACAGCCAAGATATCAAAGGAGTGGCTTCAGGACAACTCTGTGAATGTCCTTGAGTGGCCCAGCCAGAGCACAGACTTGAATCCGATTGAACATCTCTGGAGAGATCTTAAAATGGCTGTGCACCGACGCTTCCCATCCAACCTGATGGAGCTTGAGAGGTGCTGCAAAGAGGAATGGGCGAAACTGGCCAAGGATAGGTGTGCCAAGCTTGTGGCATCATATTCAAAAAGACTTGAGGCTGTAATTGCTGCCAAAGGTGCATCGACAAAGTATTGAGCAAAGGCTGTGAATACTTATGTGCATATAATTTCTGTTTTTTTATTTTTAATAAATTTGCAAAAACCTCAAACTTTTTTCACGTTGTCATTATGGGGTGTTGTGTGTAGAATTCTGAGGAAAAAAATGAATTTAATCCATTTTGGAATAAGGCTGTAACATAACAAAATGTGGAAAAAGTGATGCGCTGTGAATACTTTCCGGATGCACCATATATGACCGACATTATAAAATACCAGAAATTATATGATAAAATCAAGCCCTGATTTAACCGCGGGAGAACTTAAACGCAAGTATAAATAAATATAATTCAGCAGTGAACATGATACTTATGGTGAAATATTAGATCAAACAAATTACCTGAAATAATTAGACCAACATGTAAACTTGACTGATGACTGATGCCAACACTAACTTTTAATCCTACGATTTAAGCCTAAGGATGTTTATTAAAATTAAACTTACCGTATTTAGAAGATTAATAGCAGTTGGAATGAAAGAGCATATGAACTGGTTGCTTTTTAACCTTGGAACCTTGATCCTGTGACCCAATGGCAACAACTGGAATTGAAAATGTAGTGGATGAGTCCTGTTCTATTTTCCAAAGAAAGGTGAGGAGAGAGCCTGGTCTGTAATGACCCACTTCAGATGTGTCGAAAGTGGACTTTTTTAGGAGAGGGAATTATTAGGGCAGAAAGGAGAGAAAGTAGAGAGGGAAAGAAATGTAGAAAACCGCTGACCGAACCAACAACAAACCGAGTTTCTTGGATTCATAACAATTTATTAAAGAAAATGGGAATAACAAAAGAGAAAAGGGCAAAAATGGAAAAGCCAATCAAAAAATAGCAGTGCCTTAATCAAAAAAGATGGTCAAAGCCAGTGTTTTCAATATCAAAAAGAAGAAACAAATACAAGGAGAAAGCAAAACAACAAATTTATTAATGACTTAGCTTATGCTTCTTTAGCTTTGGCTTAAATACAGTCATAGCCAACCAGTCACTCCATTTGCCTAAATAGATGGTCCCGCTTCCTTAGGCTGTACATACAGGCAACAGGGCAGACAACAAGGAATACTAAGACATTGACACTTAACATAATACAAAATTGAATAATTAATAAACAACATGAAGTTAAATAAATAAAATACATACTGAATATCCCAAGTGATGGACAGGCGCTTTGTCCCGGGAATTGTTCCTACCTTGAGCCCTATGCTTGCCGGGATAGGCTTCAGCCCTCAAGACACTGCTCTGGATTAAGCGAGCTTTGTAAAAGGTACAGTATAGCACATACTGAATAAACATGGAATTAATAACAAAAGATATAAAATAATATTTAGACAAAAAGATTAAATAAACAAGGCATAAACTCGGCCAAGGCAGCAACCCATGATATACCATAAAACCAGGTTTGCGTGTATCACACAAGGCATACACAAATTAAAACAGATTTAATTATGATTTGCTTGCTTATTAATTATGACAAATCAGTTACAATGTATTTGCTATTTTTTTTTGACTGAGGCAGGGTAATTTTCATCTAGCCAGACTTTGCAATAAAATGGTGTTTATTTTCTCAGAGTTTCCAGCAGAAGCTACAGTTACCTAAAAAAAAAGATTTTATGTTCAACATTCACCCAGACATTAACATATATTCTCGGAAAAGAAAAAGGAAAGCAGAAACGGAGATGTCAGTACTCCTTTTGTGTGACATCGGCTATGACTTTCAAATCTGTGTCACCCTGCAAAACGTACCTAATAAAGCCAGCTTGTCCCACAGCTTTGGGGACCGAAGTGGAATACATGTAGGAAAAACCACATAGATACAGGGATAACATAT
>JANRMT010049741.1:0-16869 GCA_026402145.1 Polypterus bichir lapradei
CTGCGTGCTCTGATTGGTTAGCTTCTCAGTCAGGAGAACTTAACTGCGTGCTCTGATTGGTTAGCTTCTCAGCCATCCGCCAATAGCGTCCCTTGTATGAAATCAACTGGGCAAACCAACTGAGGAAGCATATACAGGAAGTAAAAAGACACATTGTCCGCAGAACCCGCGAAACAGCGAAAAATCCGCGTTATATATTTAGTTATGCTTTCATATAAAATCCGCGATAGAGTGAAGCCGCGAAAGTCGAAGCGCGATATAGCGAGGGATTACTGTATATATATATATATATATATATATATATATATATATATATATACACATATACACACATCCCCGTGCACCTCCATAGGCGCAGCACCTTAATCACGCACCGTAGGATGCCAATGAGGCAAACGAGAATGACCGCACCTACACATGCAGGTGCGACTCGCTCCATTCACTTCATTAACTCATCGTGTAATCGCACCCACGGAGAACGGCACGGCTATACGGATTTAAAACCGACCTTTTTTATTGGAAACCGCGGACCCGCTATATCACACCAGGAGTACAAGTTTTCTCATAGGCTTTGGTAATTCTAGTAATAATGATAATTTTGTAGTGCTTATGCATATATGTTTAGTTCTTCATGTGCTGTGAAGTAAATAACATAAATCCCCTTATTACATCCTCGAGCCACTGATGATCTGCGGTATGAACACTGGCTGCTGCATACCCCAATCACACTGTTTCAACATATGTATAGCAAATAGCTGGTGTGAATGGGTGGAAAGACATTTGAGGACATCAAGGAAATGTTGGGGTGCCCTTTTTAATCCTAATTCAAAAATATTATCAAAGAAAAAAGGCCCTTGATGGCGCAAAAGATAGACAAATTAACAAAAATAAGCATCAGTCTTCATGACTCTTAATAGTTAGCACCTCAGCAGAGTGGGTCTTTTTCGGGAGCTCTGTTCTAGTTGCAGACAACTCTCTCTGAGTTATCTCTTTTTTTTATGGTGCTCCGACCTGAAGGGGCTGAGTCAATTGTCCTCATTATGTTACTATGGGTAAAAAAAGAGATGACATTGTTAGTGACGGCATTCCCTCTCAACCTAGAGTGGTAGGTTTCTGTTAATGGGCTGCCTGCAACATGCTCTTTCTGCTTGGCTGTACCTACAATTGTGCCCTACATACAAAGCACTGGTATGCATGTACATGTACTACTTGCTGGGATAATGATAATGCAGGTTCTTTTTTAAATTCAATAACTAACGCTATGTTAATTTTAACAAGTAACCCCAATATTGCTCCTGAGATTGTGCTACTGAGTTTAGCACTGTACATTCAGCTCATCAACATAAATTTAATGATTCCTGAAATACTGAGCCAAATCATTTTAACCAGGAGAAAGAGTAATGTAATCACCCGAGCATTTGCTTCAAGATATTTTCTGAATAATTTGGAACCCCAGAGGGGACATGGGTAGAAAAAAATGAAAAAATGGCAGGAATGATTTACTACTCAAACATAAATTTTAGTTAAAATGTTTTCTCAAGTTACTTAATTCGTGTACACGTTTTGATTAAAACATTTCTAGAAGAAGGAATAGTTAATACATAAGCAGGCGACCAAACATGAGCAGACTACAAAATCCTTAACTGTAACTTAGTTTAGTGTTTATACAGTCAAATTAACTTGATTACTCAGGGTGAAATCTATGTGTGTTAACCTGGTTTCTCAAAAATCAACTAAATACCTTTCAGGGCAGAAGGAGTAGGGCCACCAGGCGGCTACTAGAAGTGATGTCAAGTGTCTCCAAGTGTGTCTTCCTCAGTTCAGCAGATTAAATGGCAGAAGTAGCTCTTATCCTAAGAGGGTGTCATCCTTACCTCTTTAGAGCCTTGAAATTGTTCCCTATGTGGTCATGTTTTTGACAATATATTATACATTGTCACATTTGCACATCCAAGGGTTACAGGTAGCAAGGATGCTGACTCTTTTACCTCTTTTATCTTCCACAGTTCAGAGAAGATGCCCACTGAGGGCAATTGACCCTGTCCCTTTGGGTCCAGTCACAGAGCAGGAGTGCCGTATTGTGAGTAATTCATCTCCAGAATGAGACGCCATCCTCTGGGAGCACCTCGCTTTTGTAGCACTTGGATCTCAGGGGGCGGAGTCAGTTACCCTCAGTGGGTGTCTTCTCGTAGTAATGGATGATTAAAGATATAAGTGGTGATTCAACTATCATGCTCTCTGGTGTCCCAGGGTAGTAGTGATTACCTCAGACGAGCCTCGATGACGACCCTCAGATGCACATGCATGACAGTATATATTTATACACACACACACGTATTGTACATACACTGCATTTAAGGATAATATATGTTGAATCCTTTAATTCCATTTTAAAAGAATATTAGCTGTATAAAAATTTTATGTACATGGCTTCATTTAAATAATTGAAAAACATTAAATAAATAAATTTGTTGGATTATGATCTGGTAAACTTAAAAATGAACAACTTTTAAAACAAAAAATCATGTAAGCACAAGGAGTATACTTATTTATTTAATTATATTTGTAGTCCAGATTTTATTTTCATTGGGGAAAATGTCACGGCAATTTGCAGCATGAATACTTGATTTTAAAAAAACAAGTAATTGATGGAGAAATCTGTGTCATGGAGTTATGTTTCTTATTGCAATGGCTTTCCTGTTGTCCACTTAAAGATGAAACTTTAAAAATGAATCTGCTCATTACTAAGCATAAGATGCAAATTAAATTTGGCATTGTGAAATAAGCCAATTAAAGATCTATTTTTACGTATGGCTCCCATTTGTAAATATACTGAAAAGAATGAATTATGTAAACTTGGCAAGTCATCCTGATAAGGAAAATTATTAGTGGGCTTAAAAATAAGAGAAGATACAAATAATCACATTGGTGCAGATTGTCCAAAGCCACAAAGTCTATGGAAAAATTAAAGTTGACAAAAAGGGTTTTAGTTACAGAGTTGTCTAAATAAAGTACCTGAAGGCCATAAGAAGTAGATTCCCAAGATAACTACTGTTCCTTTGACAGAAAAAAGTAAGCAGTACTACATATGTTGCACATGTGCTGGAAATCCATGTGTGGTTTTGGTTAGTCATAAAACATTGTATAGTACATGGTAATTCTGCATTTCTGTACTACACATAATAAAATGAGCAAGGAAATATCAAAGGGCTGAAGGTGCTTTATATTTTCTGTGAGGTAGGCCCAGCTATACAGTGTGGTTTGCAGTGATAAGCTAAAACTGCTAGAGCACATCAATCCAGTTCTGAAAGCTATTGAGAGGTTTAAATACTTAAGTGTAAGAAAAAAAAAAAAGGTGTGGGAATAGGGAGGTGTAAAGCATGTAAAGTAATGTTTATGGCTGTTGACCCTTGTTCTATTTAAGT
This sequence comes from Polypterus bichir lapradei, assembly GCA_026402145.1. NCBI lineage: Eukaryota > Metazoa > Chordata > Cladistia > Polypteriformes > Polypteridae > Polypterus > Polypterus bichir. The sequence continues at coordinate 3,426 of JANRMT010049741.1, forward strand.
TACATTGTTAAGGAAGGCAGTTTTTTTTTTCTGCAAAGGAACATTGAATTAAACAGTCTGACATGGCACTCGGCCAAAATGTGGCCTGTCAGACATATTTTTAATTGTGGAAGAAAATGTCATTTAAGACCCACAGTAAAAACTGCATTTCTATTCAACCTTTGTGAATGCAGTTCTGGTACGGGAACAAGGAAATGCTAATATGAATTCTGTCAAGCTAGGAAATGCAATCGATACAAAGTTGCCACCTTGAAATGAGTAAACTGATATTGTATTATAATTCTAACCATCAAGTGTATCTGAATGAGCCCTCTCTTTTTAGGAAATCATTTTTATTCTTTGGGTGTCTGTTGGCTATTATAATTACCTTAAGCATACAGTACATAAATCTTACAGCAAATAGAAAATCTAAATGTAACAGAATAATAATAATATGTGTGTTTTGCTAAATGTTAAAATCTGTCAGTTTTATATATACCAAGCTGTGCCACACCATAATTAACAAATCAACTTCTTTTGACTAATAGTAGCAAGTTTTATTTATATCATGTCATCAAAAAATTCTTGATAGCACTGTCTGAATGTCAGGCTATTCATTTGTCGTTTATGAAAGCTGATGTGGTGTCATTTAGAAAAATGCCATTGTTGCAGTAAAGATATGTCACCCCAAATAATGCATTAAACCAGGAAGATGTATTAAATGCCGGGCCTTTGTTTTTACACTAATCTAATGCAGCAAATTGCAACATTATAAATTATATTTTTGTCAGATCTTTTCTGATGATTTTGTTGTGTACAAAGCAATACAACCCAAAATTATGTCACAACTCATCGTATCCTTTTAAAACTCGGAGGATTAAAACTTGATCCGACTAAAGGCATATCCTTGACCAGAAAAGAAAGTGGGATGTAAAGCTTCTTAATCTTAACACCTTCATTTTTTGGTGTATATTCCTGTAGGTTAGCACCCTTTAAGATAGCAGTTTCTACTGTTGGGGCGCAGCTAATCTCAATGAAATGTGAATATTAGTCTAGCTGGGTTATTAGCAACTGAAGGATGTTCTTTAAACTTTCATTCATCAGACTGTGTGATTTTTTCTGGTAGTCTCCCTTCTAAAACATAAATCAGTGAATAAGATCTTTCGCTTTCAGGAGACAAAAAGATGATGAGACCAACTGTTGAAATCTCAGTCTGTGTCAAGTAGAGGATGCATCCTCCTATAAATCCACCTGAAATCAACAGATTTAAAAATATATCTCTATATGTAACTTGGAGATACACTGTGCATTCCTATTTAAACGAAAAGTAACTTGTTACATTTAAAAAACTTAAAGAGAGTAACATATTGGTTTTTATTATATGTTGGTTATTTACTGTATATTGTTATGAATAAACAGGAACCAAATATGTTTTTGATTGGAAATTGAAAAGGATGCATACATTATAATTCTTTAAAACTGCAATCACACAATTTATACTTTTTATCCAAATAATATCAAATGACCCAGGAACGAAACTTGATACTATTGCTGTGAAACAGATTCATAACACATGTGATTGTGTTTCATTTATACTTACTTTGTATACATAAGGGTATTATTTACTGTATATATCCATGCATCCATTTATTTTCAAACCTATTTAATTTAAGTCAAGGGAGCTGAAGCCAATCCTGGCATTATTGGTCAATATAGCATATAATCCACTACAGGGCATACTCATGCACACACCTACAATCAGGACAATTTAGAGTTGTAATCATATTACTGTGCACAAATCTGGGATATAAATAGACAGAAATTCAAATCACCCTCAGGAAACCCATATAGACTCTTGAAGAACACATAAACTTCCAACATATAACCACTGGATGAAAATCTGAGAATAGTGTAATCACAGTGTTTCCATATCACACACTAGTATATGCTCATAGGTAAGTGTCTGTGTGTTGTCACAAATGTACGATTAGGGGACAGTCATCGGGCTAAATCGTGCTTGAAACTACAAGAAATGGGGATCAGATTCATTGTATTAATGCTTTTCTCTGCTTTTCATCTGCAGAAAGACGTCTGAACAAAAAGTCCGTACCTCAACGAATATAACAATCTCCACCGCATTTCCACACCATGAAGAAAATGCTCCGTTCCGGCCCAGGGAATCACCACGCTTCCGGTTCCATCCTGATGACTTCAGTTCCGTCCATCCGCTCCTGACATTATCTGCAGCTCCATCCCTCTTCGTCACTTTCGTTATTTTGATTTGTCCCTCTATAAAAAGCCTCCTGACTTTTTGTCAAATGTGTCTAACTTTTTGTTGTACTCTTGACCTTGTTGCTGATTACTGGAACCAACAACCAGTATATGGTGAGGCTCCCCAATCCTTAATCTGTCTTATTTGCTTTATTTATCACAGTGTACAGATATGTAAAGATTGGCACACAATAAGGAGCCCCATCCTGGGTTTAGTAGTAGCAAACATAATCAGGGGAAGCTAACAAGAAGTACCCATGCATCTTTTGTTCCATTTTGTTAGTTCTGGTATTTGCGTGCTTGCTGGAGGTAAGTCAAGCATTTTTCATTGAAACTGCATACTTCGATTGTTGAGATGTACTGTATGTTTGTACAAACTTCTTCAATATGACAAGTGAGAAATTCATGAAACAATATCTTGTTGCAAGTACTCCTAAGAAACACACACATCGAAATTGCTGTTGCAAGCAAAGCATTGAAACCAAGACACCCTTTCCATTCATAACTCTGAGGTTACTACTGACATTGTTGATCATATGGAAACAAGTCAATTATTTCAATTGTCTGGTGTGTTATGAAGGACATGCCAACATGTACTTCATGATTTGTGAGCTACTTTTAACTGTACAACAAATACTATAACAACTTAGCATAATTAAACTTGATCCACTGTAGGACTGGATGAAAGATAGGAACCAACCCTGAAAATGCACCAGTCCAATGAAGGGAATGATACCCCACGCAAAGACATCATTGCACAGGCTCAGATTTTGGGCGCCTGGAGACGTAAGCAAGTGACCAGTTGGTGAGAGATTGAGGCACAGACAAAACTGATGTTGTAAAAACAGAGATTCTGATTTTATTCAATTTATGCCAAAATATATTTGCAAAAACAGTGTACAGTATTGCAATTACATACACATTTCACTGCAAAGATATGAAAAACAGAAAAAAGCAAAAATTGGTGCAAGTGACTATATATATATTTACAGTGGCTCCAAATCAAATGGTGATGAAAATAAGATGACCATAATGAACCTTCTTCTTTCTTCATATAACACAGAACGGGCAGAAAAACAATCAACGATGAAAAATCCGGCACAAAAAATAAAGCAGTTCAAAAACACACCACTTAAAACCCAGACTACCTTCACAAAAATACAAACAATTGGAAGTGTATGTAATACATACAACACCTTTCTCTTTAGTGCCCTGAAAATCAGCAGCTCAGAATGAGCCAAGTATTCTGAAGATGGTAAAAAGACAATCTCTAGTGGAGTTAAGACATAAGCTTATTTTAATATAAAGTCATCTTCAATGTGAGCGCACTGGTCTTAACTGGCCTTTCTGGTTTTAACTAAGGTACAGATAAGAGGTTATCAATTAAATTAAGAAATCTTTTGTGAAATTATTATTTATGTGACATAAATATTGACTGTAGTATTAAAGTAAATATAATCAATATTAAATTGATTACAATTATTAACATCTCCCTGCTTATTTGAAATATTCTATATCTTTTCCATTTACTTTGATGTTGTATGAATGTGTGGATTTATTTTTTGTGGTCTTTACGTTACAGATCTCTCAAAACTATCCAGATTTACAGATAGTTTATACACAAAAACAAACAAATAGAAAAAAAACACAACTGTTTGTTCAGTAATAAACTGTAATAAGGTAACTCAAAATGGCAAAATTTAACCATTGGCTCATTTATATAAAATGTCATTTTAAATCCTAAGAATCAGAATTCTGTCCAGCTGGTCTGTATTTTCCCCATGACTTTGCTTTATTAACACTGTTGTTATTTTATATTTCCACTGCAGTCTTTGTTTAAGCTAGAGGTTTTTAGACAACATCCTGCCAAACAGCTAAATGTAGATGATATATTACACTTGGCAGAGATGAACTTTATTCAGCCCACACAATCTCAGAAGAAACCTTGCAGAGGAATAAAAATTACTATTTCATTCCAACTTTCACTACAAACACTGTACATCATTGTTTCACCACTGCACATGATTGATTCATTGACTTGCTCAAATGGTACTATTCATTTTTGAATGGAGTTAGATTGTCTAAGAACAGAAGCCAAAAAGCAAAATCTTTGATGAAAATAAATACAGACGGCTCTTCTAAAAGTCATTACATTTACAGAAATGCCTTTGATGTAAAAAAAAAAATAGATAATGCAAAATCACTTAACTTTACATGCCATATGTTTTTAATTGAATATTAAATTAGTCTTCACAAAAGGAATTACATCTGTCCAGCTATTAATGTTGTGACTCATCATAAGGCTATGGACAACTCAGATGCAATTTTCTGCCTTCTGGCATTGATTGCTGATAGGAGTCACCTCTTTGTATGACGCAATTTACTTCAAAGAACATGTCACACATCATTCCTACTCCACAAGTATAAAGTGACCACATAACTTAATATGAACTTCAATATATTGTGGATGAAAAAAGAAGCATGGTCATGTAATGAATGTGCAAATTCCATTGTGGTGAGTGACCAAAATAAGAACTTTTGAAATTTCAAAACCTCTCGTTGAAAAGCATCACAAAAACATTCTGTGTGACTTCAATTATGAACTACTTTAGTATTTCAATTTTAACTTGAGAGAGGTTACGTCATTTTGTATATTTTGTATATTTTCCTCTTTCACTAATCTGACATCCTGATGGCAAAACGGGTCATCAGTACTCAAAAGGTGGCAGAGCTGTGCCATGCTGACTGCTAGAATACACTTCACCTGCTACTTCATAGAAGTTGACTGTAAAAGCTAAATAAATAAATAAAAAGAAAACTGTCACTTATCTTGAAATGAATGTAAGAGGAGAGGAATTTTGTAAGTGTTGCTCCATAAGCATAGAGTGAACAAATATATATTTAGTGTTCACATTACACTAAAATCAACAGGTTATATTGATTCAGTAAATCCCTGACACAACATTTTATTGGCAAAGCTCTAGAATTGCTCTCCATCATGATCTGAAGCAGTCCAACATTTTTACCTTGAAGCTTCAACTGAGATTTTTAACTCTTCATCAGGGATGTCTTTCAAAAATATTATGTTTTAGAAATGTGAACAGTTAATCACAGACCTTCTGCAGCTACCAGCTAACTTCAGAAAATCAGTCAATGCTGTGATTACATCACTTGAATTGGAATCTGCTGTCTATGAAAGCTATTGAGCCACCAGAAAGCTATTTGGGCCACATTTTTACCTACATGATATTGTATACTGCTGTTAAAAAGCAAGCACTTAATGGAGTCTGATAAAGCATTAACGATAATTGCATTCTATCATCGCTGTTCTTTTTGAATATGACTCACTGTTAACAAAAGTATTTCATAAACAAAAATATGATAACTTAACACTTTGATGAAGCAACTAAAAACATTAAAAAGCTCCAACTTTCAAATCAATTAACTATGTCCCTGAATGCACCTCAATGTTATGCCTTGTGTATATTTTTTAACTTGTTTTTACTATATTAGTAGCTATTAGAAGCAAACCATTTGTTGATATGAAGTGAATTTAATTAGATAATTCAATTCAAGTCACTATTTTATTACATACCATTATATTCCTGATAAACATTAACAAAGCAACAGAGTCACATTAAATACACTGCATACTTAATGTGCTTCATGGCAGCAGTTTAGAAATATTTTAAAGACAGTGCTATTTAGGTCTGAGAGACATATTGTTTGTATGTCCATGTATCCTTTCATTAAATTGTTTTCTTTTGTAATAATAAAAGCATTTTCTAAATACTGCTAAGATTAAAAAATGAGGCCTGGAAAAAAACAGTCTTCATGTTGAATCTATGGTATTTGCAGATGATGTCCTCTTTGCAAGACCAATAATACAGCCAATCAATTAATCAATCAACCTGTAAATAAAAATAAATGAATGTATATTGTGCTGATATTTGAAATAAACTTAATGAGTACAATTGGTAGGAATCATTGAGTTGTCTGATAGCAGTGGGCAGAAAAGACCTTCATGTGGAATGAGCCTGTGGCTACAAATGCTCTGAAAGAGTGCCTCCTGGAGGTGATGGATGAGATTTTTCATGATGGCTTATAATTTTGCCACTATCCTTATTTCCACAACCCTACAGTATAGTTACCACTGTGAGACAATAAAAAGAAATAACTTTACAGTTACATTTGTGTATCTTAAATGTTTACTGTAGTTACCTTTTTTTAGTACAGCATACACAAGGGAGAGTTCAGTGCTGTTACATCTGGCATTAAATGTGTCTTAAGGCACATGAATGTTTTTTCAATGAAAAGAGGGGGAGAAAAGTTTAAATCTGAATTGAAATATTTTATAAACATTGCCATGGTAGGGCCTATTTGTTAAGTAACCCTATATTAAAAAACACATTTTTTGAAACAAATGTGATTGTGACCATGGATTCATTTTTTCTTCTTTGGTATTGGTTAACTTATATTTAATTGTAATGTAATGGAATTACCAGCATACCTATTTTTTTTTTTATATAAAGTATCTATGTTGCCTTACTCTTAAGAATTTAGTGTACAAGAGAAGGGACTGTGACTAACACCAATGATAATTCTTCTTCTTCTGAAGTGTACCTGTGAAGATCTAATAAGGCTTTGGGCAACACCATGGTGTAATGGTTAGTTTTGCTACAATACTGCTCTAACCGAATTTAATTGGGCACTCAGTGGCTGCAATGAGGCACACATTCTCTCTATGCTTCCAAGGGATTCTCTGGATTTCCTGATATATTTCACAACATTGTTTGTTTGATTAATTGCTAAATCAGCATTGGCACTGTGCACATGGGTGTTCCATGCACTAAACCCTTCTAAAGGTTGTTTGATAATATTTGATAAACCAGATATCATTAATTGCTGCCAACAAAGCACAAGTCCAGGTATTTTAACACTGAGTTTGAATAGGCTCACAGTGTAGACATTTAAAGGCTAAAATGTTATTATCAATTGTTTCTTTGCAAGACAATTACAACATATATATATATATACTCAGCAAAAAAAGAAACGTCCTCTGACTTTCAACTGTTTTTACTTTCAGTAAACTTAATGTGTAAATATTTGTATGAACACTAAAAGAGTCAACACCATAAGACATAAACTAAAAATGTTTCACAATGTGTCCCTGAATGAAGGGAGGCTCAAAATCAAAAGTACCAGTCAGTATCTGGTGTGGCCACCAGCTGCTTGAAGTACTGCAGTGCATCTCCTCCTCATGGACTGGACCAGATTTGTCAGTTCTTGCTGTGAGATGTTACCCCACTCTTCCACCAAGGCACCTGCAAGTTCCTGGACATTTCTGGGGGGAATGGCCCTAGCCCTCACCCTGCGATCCAACAGGTCCCAGACGTGCTCAATTCCTTCGACGATAAACACGAATCCGTCCATCACCCCTGGTGAGACAAAACCGTGACTCATCAGTGAAGAGCACTTTTTGCCACTCCTGTCTGGTCCAGCGAAGGTGGGTTTGTGCCCATAGGCGGCGTTGTTGCTGGTGATGTCTGGTAAGGACCTGCCTTACAACAGGCCTACAAGCCCTCAGTCCAGCCTCTCTCAGCCTATTGCGGACAGTCTGAGCACTGATGGAGGGATTGTGTGTTCCTGGTGTGACTCGGGCAGTTGTTGTGGCCATCCTGTACCTGTCACGCAGGTGTGATATTCGGATGTACCGATCCTGTGCAGGTGTTGTTACACGTGGTCTTCCACTGCGAGGATGATCAGCTGTCCTTCCTGTCTCCCTGTAGCGCTGTCTTAGGCGTCTCACAGTGCGGACATGGCAATTACACATCAGCAGTCCTCATGCCTCCCTGCAGCATGCCTAATGCACGTTCACGCAGATGAGCAGGGACCCTGGGCATCTTTCTTTGGGTGTTTTTCACAGTCGGTAGACAAGTCTCTTTAGTGTCCTGCGTTTTTAAAACTGTGACCTTAAATGCCTACTTTCTGTAAGCTGTTAAGGTCTTAACGACCATTCCACAGGTGCATCTTAATTAATTGATTATGGTTAATTGAACATGCATGGAAAACATTGTTTAAACCCTTTACAATGAAGATCTGTAAAGTTATTTGGATTTTTAAAACATTATTGTTGAAATACACAGTCCTGAAAAAGGGACGTTTCTTTTTTGGCTGAGTATATATATCTATACTAATAAACGGCAAAGCCCTCACTCACTCACTCACTCACTCACTCACTCACTCACTCACTCACTGACTGACTGACTCATCACTAATTCTCCAACTTCCCGTGTAGGTAGAAGGCTGAAATTTGGCAGGCTTATTCCTTACAGCTTCCTTACAAAAGTTGGGCAGGTTTCATTTCGAAATTCTACACGTAATGGTCATAACTGGAAGCTGTTTTTTCTCCATTTACTGTAATGGAGATGAGCTTGAAACCCGTGGGGGCGGAGTTTGACATAATCACGCCTCCCACGTAATCACGCAGTACGTAGAAAACCAGGAAGAGCCCCAAAAAGCGCTGAAGAAAACATGCATTATATAATTGAGAAGGTAGCGAAACAATAAGAAGCGAGCGAGTGATATATACAACCATATTCATGAGTTCTGCTACTTCGGAAACAAAGCACAGTGTAAACCTACACTTTAAATTAAGTTCATAGACAGGCTGCCGCTGGCGTTTGTAATTTAGTGCCTGCCCATATAAGGCCGTCCGTCAGCGGCAATCCAATAGCAATCTGCCACGTGTAAATATTCACGGGTGTAGGACTGTGCTTATGGAGAAGAAGATGAGATAGTCAGGGTGGTGTTTGGCACAAACTCAGTGAAACTGCGAGAGAAAGTTTTAAGTACCGGGACTTCGGTAGCATTAGATACAGCCATGGACATAGCACGACATGGCAACAGCACAGCTGGGAAACTTCGATGCATGAACACCGAGCGGCTCATGTGAACTGACGCAGTGCACAGACAAAAAGCAAGAGTTCCGAAGAGCGCTGAACAAAAACCGAATTACACAATTGAAAAGGCAGCAAAAAAATATGAAGCGTCTGATACATACAAGATAAGTATGTAATAAGTACAGCTACTGCAGAAACAAAGCACACGGTGGAAAAAGTGAATGTCCCGCTAAAGGAAGACAGTGTTAAAAAAAAACCCGTGCATGCAGTGTGTCAGGTCTCAGATAAAGAAGAAGACGAGCTGTTTATTGATGCAGTAAGAAACGAATCTTTTTCATAGCTTATTTAACACACTACGTCTCCGCTGCGATACGCGGGTATCTATACTAATAAAAGGCAAAGCCCTCACTCACTCACTCACTCACTCACTCACTCACTCACTCACTCACTCATCACTAATTCTCCAACTTCCCGTGTAGGTAGAAGGCTGAAATTTGGCAGGCTTATTCCTTACAGCTCACTTACAAAAGTTAAGCAGGTTTCATTTCGAAATTCTACACGTAACGGTCATAACGGTCGATAACGGTCGACAACGTCTGCCATGTTGAACTTTCTTATTTATGGCACCATCTTCACAAAATTTGGTAGGCGGCTTCCCTGCGCTAACCAAAACCGATGTATGTACTTATTTCGATGGTATGACGCCATTGTCGGCCGCCATTTTGAACTTTCCAACGTCACTAATTTTCCAACTTCCCGTGTAGGTAGAAGGCTGACCCCATCTTCACGAAATTTGGTAGGTGGCTTCCCTGCGCTAACCAAAATCGATTTACGTACTTATTTCGGTGGTATGACGCCACTGTCGGCCGCCATATTGAATTTTCCAAACATCACTAATTCTCCAACTTCCCGTGTAGGTAGAAGGCTGAAATTTGGCAGGCTCATTCCTTACACCTTACTTACAAAAGTTAAGCAGGTTTCATTTCGAAATTCTACGCGTAACGGTCATAACGGTCAACAATGTCCGCCATGTTGAACTTTCTTATTCATGGCCCCATCTTCACGAAATTTGGTAGGCGGCTTCCCTGCGCTAACCGAAACCAATGTACATACTTATTTCGGTGGTATGACACCACTGTCAGCCGCCATATTGAACTTTCCAACGTCACTAATTCTCCAACTTCCCGTGTAGGTAGAAGGCTGAAATTTGGCAGGCTCATTCCTTACAGCTTACTTACAAAAGTTAAACAGGTTTCATTTCGAAATTCTACACGTAACGGTCATAACGGTCGACAACGTCCGCCATGTTGAATTTTCTTATTTATGGCCCCATCTTCACGAAATTTGTTAGGCGGATTCCCTGCGCTAACCGAAACCGATGTATGTACTTATTTCGATGGTATGACGCCACTGTCGGCCGCCATATTGAACTTTCCAATGTCACTAATTTTCACAATGTCCGCCATGTTGAACTTTCTTATTTATGGCCCCATCTTCACGAAATTTGGTAGGTGGCTTCCCTGCGCTAACCAAAACCGATGTACGTACTTATTTCAGTGGTATGATGCCATTGTCGGCCGCCATATTGAAGTTTCCAACGTCACTAATTCTCCAACTTCCCGTGTAGGTAGAAGGCTGAAATTTGGCAGGCTCATTCCTTACAGCTTACTTACAAAAGTTAAGCAGGTTTCATTTCAAAATTCTACGCGTAACGGTCAACAACGTCCACCATGTTGAACTTTCTTATTCATAGGTAGAAGGCTGAAATTTGGTACTTATTTCGGTGATATGATGCCACTGTCAGCTGCCATATTGAACTTTTCAACGGTCTTTGTTACTTATGGGCCCATCTTCAAGAAATTTGGTACGCGGGTTCCCAACGCTAACTGAATCCTACTTACGTACATATATACGTCCATAGCCTGCAGCTCGGTCACCGTGTGAGGCGGCGTTGGGTCCCCCATCCCAACGCCTCCCACGTTGTTGGCTGCCTGCCTATATAAGGCCGTCTGTCGCTCCAGTCTCTACATTCCCTTCCTTGCTTCGCCACGGTATTCACGTCTCCCTGCTGATAACTACAGCCTTTTTATTTAATCCACAGCTTCTCCGCTGTTTTATTGTTCATTTATTACGATTATAGTTATTATATAGGTATTTTAGACTTACTTTACATTGTTCAGGTACCCATTTCCTTTATCATTGAAACCGTACCCCCATTAACATGTCTATCTAGGTAATCACCATCGATCAAAGAACTGTCACTTACCAAGTGGTTTCCATGCCCGGAGATGGCACCTGCCTTTCCATTCTCTTTGTTACATATTGCACGGCCATATCAGGCTCACTATTGATATCCGGAGGAACATTGTGTCTTATGTATTGAATGACTGGGACAGGTTCAAGGTGTGGACTGATGACGGTACAGGAGATAATTATACTACACAGGAGCACTAGAGGAGTGAAATGCTTAAGTGTACCGAAATGGCCAAATATTTTACACCTTTGGACAACCGCCAATGCCTCTTAAACATCTTAGCTTCACAGGTGACGATTTCAGTAGTGGACACTTTGATGTTTAGAAATGTTTAAACTCTCAAAAGCTGGATGTGAAGTTATCAATGAAACTGGTTGTATACTTACAACGCTTGACAGATGCCGAATGTCTCTTCAACACAAGTCCTACAAATACTGTCGTAACTGAAACAAACCATGAAACTCAAACCGATTATGACAGCAGCAATCCAAGCTGTGAGATTTGAAACAAGATTACTGTTCACATGGCCAACTGTACATTGCATGCTCAAGAGTAAGCTCAGCGCACAGCTACAGCTTGGTCATATTGCAACTGGAGGGCCGAACTGACAACGTGGCATACAAAGAGATCTTTAACAAATAATTATTGGTATATTTTCCCTCAGTTTAAAAAGGTTTAATTTTCTTCATAATAAAAATTTTAAGGCAGTACTTCACCGCTGCGAAGCGCGGGTATTTTGCTAGTGTATATATATATGTATTTGTGTGTATATATGTGTGTATGTATGTATGTGTGTATGTATATGTATGTGTATATATGTAGATATATATATATGTATATATGTGTGTGTGTATATATATATGTGTATATGTATAGATATGTATATATATATATGTTTATGTGTGTGTGTAAATATATATATATATATTTATATATATATATATATATATATATATATATATATATATATATATGTATATAAATATATATATATATATATATATATGACAGCAACACTCATCACTCACAACAGTGACAAAACAATTACATTGACAATCATGTTACGTTATTTTCAAAATGTTTCCTTTTCTTTTTCATTGCTTCTTTAACACACTACTTCTCCGCTGCGAAGCGCGGGTATTTTGCTAGTATATATATATATGTATGTATATATATATATACCCTGATCTACATACTCGAATAATGAATACTTTATTCGCAATCAATGATTGTTTTGGTAAAGCCATACTCAGTGTATTCATTAGATGAACGGTAAAAAAGTAAGAGCGAGGGGAGGGTCACTTATTCAGGCATGCAGGCAAAACCACATTAGCACGCGGGCTCGATGTACGAAAAAATATATCTTTTTCAAGTTCTATTTAGTCCATATGTGTCAAATTCAAGGGCCACGGGCCACATCCGGCCCGGCGTGTAATTATATCCGGCCCGCGAGATTATTTTATATACTGTATTATTGTTATTAATGGCCCGGGTATATGAAGCGCTGGTAACACAATAAACTACAGATCCCATAATGCAGCGCTTCACCTGCCTTGCTGAACACTTACCGCGTTAATCAAGTCTAGCTTGCAAGTTATTGCGAAGCTAGCCCACACGATGCTGAAGAGAAAAGTTGATTCTGAAAATAGAGCCTTTAAAAACCGATGGGAGGCTGAGTATATGTTTAGTGACATTGCCGTTAAACCTGTGTGTCTCATTTGTGGAGCTAATGTGGCTTTAATTACAGAATTTAATCTAAGACGGCACAATGAGACAAAACATCAAGATAACCTGAAAGACCTGAATGCCATGCAGAAGATACAGAAAGCAGAAGAATTAAATAAGAATCTGACACTTCAGCGGACGTTTTTACCCGTGCACAATCACAAAGTGATTTCAAGTGAAGCTGCTTTTATGGGAGACACAAATTCACCAGTGCAACTTGCCCCACTTTCCCTGTTGCCAAGTAATGTTGAACCAAGTCGTCACTACGGTGTTCCCAAATACGCACTTTGCTGATAAACTGAGCGCACGGCGC
>JANRMT010049747.1:0-10172 GCA_026402145.1 Polypterus bichir lapradei
GCTTCTTATTGTTTCGCTGCCTTCTCAATTATATAATGCATGTTTTCTAAAGCGCTTTTTGGGCCTCTTCCTGGTTTTCTACGTACTGCGTGATTACGTAGGAGGCGTGATGATGTCAGACGAATCTCCGCCCCCACGGGTTTCAAGCTCATCTCCATTACAGTAAATGGAGAAAAACAGCTTCCAGTTATTACCATTACGCGTAGAATTTCGAAATGAAACCTGCCCAACTTTTGTAAGAAAGCTGTAAGGAATAAGCCTGCCAAATTTCAGCCTTCTACCTACACGGGAAGTTGGAGAATTAGTGATCAGTCAGTCAGTCAGTCAGTCAGTCAGTCAGTGAGTGAGTGAGTGAGGGCTTTGCCGTTTATTAGTATAGATATATATATATATATATACTCAGCAAAAAAAGAAACGTCCCTTTTTCAGGACTGTGTATTTCAACAATAATGTTTTAAAAATCCAAATAACTTTACAGATCTTCATTGTAAATTGTTTAAACAATGTTTTCCATGCATGTTCAATTAACCATAATCAATTAATTAACATGCACCTGTGGAATGGTCAAGACCGTAACAGCTTACAGAAAGTAAGCATTTAAGGTCACAGTTCTAAAAACGCAGGACACTAAAGAGACTTGTCTACCGACTGTGAAAAACACCCCAAGAAAGATGCCCAGGGTCCCTGCTCATCTGCGTGAACGTGCATTAGGCATGCTGCAGGGAGGCATGAGGACTGCTGATGTGGCTAGGGCAATAAATTGCCATGTCCACACTGTGAGACGCCTAAGACAGCGCTACAGGGAGACAGGAAGGACAGCTGATCATCCTCGCAGTGGAAGACCACGTGTAACAAAACCTGCACAGGATCGGTACATCCGAATATCACACCTGCGTGACAGGTACAGGATGGCCACAACAACTGCCCGAGTCACACCAGGAACACACAATCCCTCCATCAGTGCTCAGACTGTCCGCAATAGGCTGAGAGAGGCTGGACTGAGGGCTTGCAGGCCTGTTGTAAGGCAGGTCCTTACCAGACATCACCAGCAACAACGCCGCCTATGGGCACAAACCCACCTTCGCTGGACCAGACAGGAGTGGCAAAAAGTGCGTGAGTTTCTGCATGACAGCAATGTCAGTGTTCTGCCATGGCCAGCGAAGAGCCCAGATCTCAATCCCATTGAGCACGTCTGGGACCTGTTGGATCGCAGGGTGAGGGCTAGGGCCATTCCCCCCAGAAATGTCCAGGAACTTGCAGGTGCCTTGGTGGAAGAGTGGGGTAACATCTCACAGCAAGAACTGACAAATCTGGTCCAGTCCATGTGGAGGAGATGCACTGCAGTACTTCAAGCAGCTGGTGGCCACACCAGATACTGACTGTTACTTTTGATTTTGAGCCTCCCTTCATTCAGGGACACATTGTGAAACATTTTTAGTTTATGTCTTATGGTGTTGACTCTTTTAGTGTTCATACAAATATTTACACATTAAGTTTATTGAAAGTAAAAAACAGTTGAAAGTCAGAGGACGTTTCTTTTTTTGTTAAGTATATATATATATATATATATATATATATATATGACAGCAACACTCATCACTCACAACAGTGACAAAACAATTACATTGACAATCATGTTACGTTATTTTCAAAATGTTTCCTTTTCTTTTTCATTACTTCTTTAACACACTAATTCTCCGCTGCGAAGCGCGGGTATTTTGCTAGTATTTATATATATATATATATGTAGACTCAAACCGATTATGACAGCAGCAATCCAAGCTGTGAGAAAACAGTAAAAAGGAGGCGTGTCAGACTTCGTCGTACATTTTCTGATGCAGCTAGACGAAAACAACTTCGTGACGCTGCCGCCAAATACACAAAACAATTACTTTGACAATCATGTTACGTTATTTTTAAAATACAATACAATACAATACAGCTTATTTTTGTATAGCCCAAAATCACACAGGAAGTGCCGCAATGGGCTTTAACAGGCCCTGCCTCTTGACAGCCCCCCAGCCTTGACTCTCTCAGAAGACAAGGAAAAACTCCCAAAAAAACCTTGTAGGGAAAAATGGAAGAAACCTCGGGAAAGGCAGTTCAAAGAGAGACCCCTTTCCAGGTAGGTTGGGCGTGCAGTGGGTGTCAAAAGAAGGGGTTCAATACAATACAAGTATACAGAACAGAACAAATCCTTAATACAGCATAATAATAAAAATTTTAGAAGAACAGAGCAGAATTTAACAGTACATGATATCACATAATAAAATGTTTCCTTTTCTTTTTCATAACTTCTTTAACACATGACTTCGCTGCGAAGCGCGGGTATTTTGCTATATATATATATATATATATATATATATATATATATATATAGTGAACTTGGCCCCGGACACAGACAGACGGACAACATAGTTCCACCCAACACACTGTTTATTTACAATACTATTTACACTAAATACGTGCACTCACAACCCCAGTGCCTCTTGCACCGATTCCCCCCAATGTCCAGGCCACACAGTCCTGTGCCTCTTTTCCTCCTGGCCGCCTCCAGTCCTCACTCCAGCTCCGTCCACTTCCACCCGACTTCCACTGATGACTGGAGGGAGGCGGCCCCTCTTATAGGAACCCCGATGGGCTCCAGCTGCTTCCCGGCAATTAGTCTTGGCTACACCCCTGTGTGGCAGAAGTGCCAGCTGCGCACCCGGAAGCCATCCGGGTGTCCCTTGTTGTCTTCCCCCCGGCACTTCCTGGTGTGGCGGAAGTGCCGGGCTCCCAGGATGATAAGGCACTGGGGCGCCGCCTGGCGGTGGCCACGGGTCCCTACAGGGCTGGGCTTCCAAGCCCCCTACCCGAGGCCTCCTGCATAACCAGGATGGACGCCCCCTCGCGGTCTGGAGGAGGCACAAGCCCTCCTCTCGTCCTCCTGGGCGTCCCGACCGGGCTCTAGCCCCGGCCGGGGACCACAATATATATATATATATATATGACAGCAACACTCATAACAGTGACAAAACAATTACATTGACAATCATGTTACGTTATTTTCAAAATGTTTGCTTTTCTTTACTTCTTTAACACACTACTTCTCCGCTGCGAAGCGCGGGTATTTTGCTAGTGATATATAAAACGAGCCAACACATCACCAGCTAACCTGTGTCCATCATACAATATCAATAATTAAAGAAAGGTGAAGTTCTCTGTAATGTCGATCTGTTCAGGTTCACAAAACATTTTGATGGTGCTTTTAGAAAAAAGAATATTAATAGTTTTGGAAAGTCTGCTGTGGCAGATGGAGCAAAAACATTACATGGAATTAAACAATAAGTTTAATTAACAAGAATCAGCATCTAATTAAGAAACTGGTTGGAATGAAACTGAATGGGATTTGAGGCCCTAACTTAGCTGGTTCTCTGTTGGCTTACTCCACATCTCATTTTTGACTTCTACTAAAGGAAAAAAAAATGAAGGGATCTGAGTCTTAAATAGAAAGTCAATTAAAATTAAAGCAAAATAAGGTAATTAACTGGTCACTAATTAAGAAAATGATCAGAATGAAAATCCATAGCCACAATAGCCCTCCTGGATTAGAGTTGGACACTTCTGCCTTTGATAAATGGACAGCTGCCAATCTAGCTGCATACTTGTGACTGACTTAAGTGCACGTGTGCCTGTTTACATTCAGCAACACATATGCATGAAATCATAAAATGATGGTTAATACTGACCAAGTCTGAATGTGAAGTACTTTTCCTCACCAATAATGACAGGTGCTATGTATTCATCTACAGTATGTCAAAACCTATTTGCTTCTTTGGCAACTAACCAAAGTAAAGTCAATTAATCAAAATTAATTTGAAAAGAAAAACAATGTAGAGTTTTGCTGCTGCAAGTCGCGACTAATCTGTACAGTGGAAGGTTCAAATTACAGTTCAGAAGTCAATTACAGGTATAGCTGATTAAAGATCAAGAGAGAACAGAAAAAAAGTTTTTTGTTTTTGTTTCTGAAAAAAAAAAAAAAATTTTTATGATTCCAAACCTTTCAAGCAGATCCACAAAGCTGGAAGGTTAAATGAATGTTCATTGAGAGTTACAGGACTAGTCTTTGCAAGAGTGAAAAGATTCATGTGTGTATTATCTCTGGGCAGCAGCCCTTTGAAACATTTTAGTAATGGTGGATACCTAAAGCAGAGGAATGAATTGTGAACAGAAAAAATAAAATGAAGACATGACACAGTATTACTGTACCAGAATAGAACAGGAAGGACCAGATTCTGGAAATATAAGATGATTAAAAGACATCTTAATGACTTCTAAGACATGGCTTTTAATATCGAAAAGCTGTCAAAAGCTAAGCTAGCAGTAGTGTGACAGTAAAAGTGTGCAGGAGTAAAAAATCCATCGAGAAGAAAACAAGCCTTTTCCATTTTCTTTGTATTCATCTGCTGTGAGTTAACATTCTTCTATAAATTTTAAGTGGCTGGCAGGATTATCTGTCATCCTGTCTGGGATGGGAATGGGACCCTTACACGGATGGTAGGACAAGACAAAGGAGAAGTGGGGGAAGGCTCCTATTTCGGAATATTATTATTCTCTGTCCATTAAATGTCAGTATCCCTGGACCTCAGTAACCACGTAGACACCTGCAGGGCATGATGGGAGTTCCAGTGCCATGGGTCAGCCTTGCTAGGTCCCATTTGTGCCATCATTGTGTGCTGTGAGTATTCATGATCCCTACTTTTTGGGAGATCTGCTTGACCCACAAGTGTTTCCATCGGGCTATGTATGCCCTGGCACCAAAGGTACTCCCAGGTCCAGCATAAAAGGAAGCCATCCAACCTCCTCCAGCAGAGTCAGAATAAGAGGAAGGAAGGCAACACTTGTTGGAGGGAGGTGGGTGGGTGGATGGATGGCTAGATACAGTAGAGAAGGAAGAATCATTTCATTGGAACTGTATTTGTGCAACCTTTCAAGAATCCTTTGTGAGGTATTGGCATAATAAATCCCTGTGTTTTGAACCCATGACTGTATTTGTGTTGGTTGTTTCCAGGGTTTGGGGCTCAGTGGCACCTCATCTGTCACAAAATTGATATATTTTAAGCAGGTAGTGAGCTTGTCTAAGCAGGTTAAATATCCTAGTTCATGTTTATTATTTATTTAAAATTTTTGTTATCTTTTGAATATTTTTCATGTTATGTGATTAACTATGCTTTTGATTACACTGCATTTATGTAATATTATAATTTTTTTAACATTGTGGCTGTTTTACATTATGTTGGTATTAAAGGTTGTGGCTTTGTTTTCTGTGTTTCCTTTATGTACAGTTTAAGGAGGTATGGCCACCAAATGGACTAATTCCAAGAGTAACAAAGAAGATGATGCAATTAACATTGCAGCTTCATGCTGCTTGTTTGATTTTGATTACTGTTTTTTGATTCTGAGCTTAATTGGGATTTTCTGGCTTAAAACCCTGCTTCGGTTTTACAGTTACAGTTCTATGGTTTTGTAATTAATTTGATTTGCTTGCCTTATTTAGACAAAACCTAATTTTGGCGTATTTTTTTTCTTTTAAATATTTTTTCTTTTTGTCCTATTTTAAAATTCTTGTTCTCTATTTTGAGCCATAAGAATTGTTTAAATATGAGGAAACTTTGTTTTTGTTTCCATTTAGGACCAACAGTTTTATGGTTTTCCCCTCTTGCATGTTCTGAACATTCTTTTGATATTTAAAAATCCTTATCCACATTTTGAGCTTGTGTTGGCCATAATCCTACATTTTGATTGTGTGGTTAAGCTGCTGAGGTAAGGCCTAATCAGTAGGTTCTCAGCAGTGAAAATGGCTAGTCTACTTTTTACTAGTTCCGATGAAGACCTCCAACACCACCCCCCCCCCGTCCTCTGGTGTTTTACAGAAATTTCACCTCTCACATTTTGCCCTAGCACATTTCACTCCCACTACATTTCACCTCTATGATATTTCTCCCCCACCCCAGTAACTTCTAATACCCCCACCCAGACGTCTTGGGTGTTGGAAGTTTCTGGAAAAAATGAAGTGAATAATCGTTCTCAGTGTTCAAAACTGACTTTCTTAATTTAAACATTTTTGTAGCAAAATGATAAAAAAAAAATTAGCAATAGTGCAACATTTAAATGAAACACTCTGTAAATCTGTAAATCATAGTGTGGTGTATGGCCGGCCATTCATCCTGGCCAATACCCCCAAGCCGCCAGGTGGAGCTCTCCCTGCAGCAGGGAAGTGGCCTGGAGACCAGCAGGGCATCATGGACATTGGAGTCTTTATACACAGCCCTGCTGGATACCGTGGGGGCCACTAGATGACGCTGCAGGGAGGAACGACATTTACTTGCCTTACGCCCCGGAAGTACGTCCGAGTCACATGGACAAGGGGAATGACGTGCTTCCGGGGTGAAGAAAAGGACTTTTGATCTGACCCGGAAGTGATAGAAGATCACATGGACTGGGGATTGGAACACTTCCGGGTCAGGGACTATAAAAGAATTGTGGGAGCTTCCAGACGGCGAGCTGAGCTGGGTGGTAGGAGGGCAACGCGTCTGGGAGTGGAGGATTGTGATTTATTGAATTTCTATTGTTTATTGAGAATAGTGGAGTGGTGGTGCTTTGTACACGATTATTATAAAATAAAGTCATATTGGACTTTTATCTGGTGTCTGACGTCTGATCTGAGGGTTCAAGGGGTCGACAGTGCCCCTATCTTTCACAGTGGCGTAGTCGGCAGGATTCTCTGGCCATCGATTTGGCAGAGGACCTGAATTTAAAAAATTTCTGTGGACAAAGAACCCCAAGAAGACACCTTCAGGACACGCAGAGAAAACCACCATACTCAGTAGGCAGCACTGCAATACAGGAAAGCCTCACTGAACATCGGTCCGTGATGGGGAAGAAACCGGGGAAAAAGAATGGGAATACTAAAAAGGAGCAGACCCTAGATAATACCGCACGTCTTTGGACGAGGAAGACAGGGCCGCGATTGACTCAGAGAGGACCCAAGCATTACGACAGGAGAGGGCTGTTGAACTTCGGACGCACAGGACAATCTCTATGTACTAAGAGGACACCATTGGAGTCTGGAGGTATGTGCCGAAAACACGTCCGATGCGCCAGGACCTTACTTTAATTGTTTTTCAGAGGCCTGTCTTCTTGAATCTGACGAGGAGTTGGAAACATACTTCCCACCAAAACAAGTTGGCCGCGATGACGAGAAGTCTAACCAATCTAGGAGTCTGAAATTTGGAAACCTATTCGACGAGAATAGTCATGTGGACTATCCCGGAGCAGGCGGGGGAAACCTAAAGGACTACAAACAAACACATGACCATGACGGTTTCCTTCCATTCGCCAAAACAGGACACGTGATATCTCCTGAAGCATTGTGGGAAGGAGAATGTCAACGTTGTTCCGTAGGTGAGGTCGCCGTTTCTCCGATGGAACCGAGCGCCCTGAAAGGGAAAGGAGACGCAAACGTAGCAGCGCCAGCCGTAAGTAAAGGTAAAGAGGAATGGGATATGACCGAACGGTCTGCCGTTAAATTAGAAAAGACGGATCGCAGTCGGCCAGTGGTGGCACCCTGGACCTCTGCCAATCGAAACTCCAATTCCCAAGAGCCTCCACGAAACCCGTCAGAGCACTTGCCGACAGCGGACGTGCTCATTGGCTCACGGCCGGAAGGTAAGGAAACTGATGGTTTGAGTCTGCCTCCGGCCGAATTAAATAACTTTATGGTTGTACAAAAGCTCGAAGCCTGGAGTTTCTTCCAGGTCCTAACGAACATAGAGAAGATCACTGGGGAGATGGGAGCAGCGGCTGAAGCGCCTTTAAGGAAAGCGAGTGAGTACCTGCGGCGATTAGGCTGACAGCCTCCTGTATTACATAATGTGGCGGTACAGGTGAGTAATGCCGGTACTGTAAATAATGAAATAGGGACGCAGTGTGATACGGGCCCGCTTTTAATAAGTAGCGGGTGCCAAATCACTGCGTGCCCTACAAGAGAGGCTGGAACGTTGACCGAGTGGTTGGGGGAAGGGCTGATCGATCCGGAGCAGCGGGGTGGTGCCGTCTTTCGGAATGACTCGGTCCTGAAGACCCCGAACCATTTAAAAAATAAGTCTAGAGGGGTACAGGCAGGAAAGGGTCTCTTTTTATTTAATAAAGAGACTCAGACTGTGGAAAACCCCCAAAGCAAACAGGAGATCCCAAAAGTAAAACGGGGGTCTCCTGACAAGTTAGAGAAAGGCGAGAGAATACAGTTAGAGGTGGCGGAGTTCTTCTCCTCAGCAAGAAAAGGGGCGGACCTAACTTTTCCCAATTGTTTTCAGTCCCGCAGTGGGAGGATAACAGGAGGACGGAGGCAGTGTTACAGATGCCGAAGGTTGGGTCACATTTGGCGGAACTGTCCTTGGGGAGCGGGGGACCAGGTGTCGGTTCGGTCTAATATTCCCCCTAGATTCTCCAGGGAGCGAGAAACATGGATCAGCCAAGGCTCAACTGGAAACTCCTCTTGGAGAAAGACTTCCCTCTCGGGGCAGGCCGCTCCAAATTATAATTCGTCGCTGGGGGAGGAGTACTGTGGTGTATGACCAGCCGTTCATCCTGGCCAATACCCCGAAGCCGCCAGGTGGAGCTCTCCCTGCAGCAGGGAAGTGGCCCGAAGACCAGCAGGGCATCATGGACATTGGAGTCTTTATACACAGCCCTGCTGGATACCATGGGGGCCACTAGATGACACTGCTGGGAGGAACGACGTTTACTTGCCTTACGCCCCGGAAGTACATCCGAGTCACATGGACAAGGGGAATGACGTGCTTCCGGGGTGAAGAAAAAGACTTTTGATCTGACCCAGAAGTGATAGAAGATCACATGGACTGGGGATTGGAACACTTCTGGGTCAGGGACTATAAAAGGATTGTGGGTGCTCCCAGACAGCGAGCTAAGCTGGGTGGTAGGAGGGCAACACATCTGGGAGTGTAGGATTGTGGTTTATTGAATTTGTATTGTTTATTGAGAATAGTGGAGTAGTGGTGCTTTGTACAATATTATTATAAAATAAAGTCATATTGGACATTTATCTGGTGTCTGATGTCTGGTCTGAGGGTTCAAGGGGTCAACAGTGCCCCAATCATTCACAATATATAAATTTTTATTTTGATTAAACAAATCCAAACAAAATTTTATAAAGCTGATTTTAGGTTTAGTCACGATGCAAAAATAACGCTTTCAGTGAAAAAGTAATACACAATGTTGTGAGTGGTGACACAACAGTTTTGATATTGCACTGTCTGTGAGGTGTTGATGGTTCTTCAACACGGCCACGCACCACCGATAATCAGGTGGCGAAAACCATAAATGCACATCTTGAAATGGCTGTAGTGCTGGCAAAAAAAGTGAGAAATCTAGTACAATCGTACAATACTATATCACATAACACGGATTAAATTTTAAGTACAATACTCACCTTTTATGGAGGCAATCACGCATACTATTTTCAGTGGAATACGTTGATCTGTGAGTCGTATAAGAACACTACCTGAGTGAACTTTTTTTAATTTCAATGTTGGGTAAGGTTTATTACATTTTTAATTGCAATTATAGAAATGTACATAAATACAGGGGCAAAATATAGAAGTGGCGAAATGTGTGTGGGGGGGGAGGGTGTTGGGGTGAAATGTAAGGGGCAACTTATCCAGACCCCACATCCCACAAAGTTTTCATTTTTTCAAGTGAAAGAAATCATGACAGTGTGTATCTCCTACACCCTTTCTACAATACATGAAAATCCACAATTTATACATGCAGTAAATCACTTTGTAAATGTATAAGAGAATGAGAAGGTCAAGGTACAACAAGAAAGGCTGCCACACTTTGAAACCAAACAAAAAAATCTTTCAAATTTAATTGAGAGGTGATCTAGAGTGACAATCCAAGATAAACTTATGTCAGCTTGCTATGCCCAAGAAACAATTGTTAGTATATATTAGTACTAATACTTAGATGACTACATGGGAGGGCTAGATATGGCGTTATTTCAGTGCCACTATTCTGAGCGCACGTAAAAAAATATTGCAAGTGCAAGTGTTGCATTTTGAGGAGAAATTTATTTTGAGCGTACAAAAGCTGAATTTGAGTGAACAAAA
>JANRMT010049752.1:9526-20794 GCA_026402145.1 Polypterus bichir lapradei
ATATATATATATATATATATATATATGTATATATATATATATATACTTTGAACTGCTGGCGCCTTGCCCGGGGTTTGTTACCTGCCTTGCGCCCTGTGTTGGCTGGGATTGGCTCCAGTAGATCCCCGTGACCCTGTAGTTAGGATATAGTGGTTTGGATAATGGATGGATGGATGGATATACTTTAAATAAAAGTGCACTTGTTTTGTTATACTTGTACCTTTTGTGAAAATGTTTATTTGATATTTGGACTTCAGGCTTCACACATTATACACTTCATGTCTACATTTTGTCAATTACTAAAACATGATAAAAGTTTCTGTTTTAACTATGTGTTTACATAGATTGTTGTAGACACGGAACACACATGAAATGTACGTATTTCAAATGACGATATATATATTTACCCTAAACAACTCCAAGCACTTCACTCCAAGATAAACACTGAGCACTGAGAACCTTCTTTGTGAATTGAAGTGCAGCAGTGGGTGGTGGGGTGGTATAACAGGCTACTTGCTGCTTGTATGAACAACACATTTACAACACAAAAGACGCTGATGGAGAAGTGCGAAGGGATTTAAGGTGAGCCGGTATTACGAGTTTTTTTGTAGGCTATGGTAATTCTAGTGTTGACAGGGAAGATCCTCAGCACCTGGTGATGTCTATGAATCGCAGATTTCAAGATGAAAAGGAATATGTGACAAAGTACTACACAGGATGGATTTAATGGACCTGCCGCTGCTGTGTATCCCAAACATTATGGTGTCCCAAAAATTCTGCAATGTGCACTTTAATCATGTCAGAATTGTTTGTTTTGTAATATTAAACTGTGGAGCAGAGGAGTAAATTAAGGAGAAATGTGCCTTTGTCTTAAACATTATGGAGGACACTGCATGTCTCTTCTATTAAGAAAACAATAAACTAACTTGCACTAAAGTGCATTTTTTTGTGTGCCTGTACCATATCACCAATATCTAATAAAGTGTTGAAAGTGAACCTGAGACAACTACATTTTAAAAAACTTACATTATTTATAGGAAAGATCATTAACAGAAAGGAAAGTCCTCACAGCTATCAGACTGCCACATTATTTATTTTAAAGTTTGTTGAGTTTTGCACAATGCAGTCAATGACAAAATGCTAAAACTGTAATGCATTCTTGTTCTTCAATATTTTGGAACTTGAGTGATTTAAAGCAAACTCATGTTGCATGTGTGTTTTATTCATTTTATTTAATCATATCTTTAATAATAATACTGTTTCTATAGAAAAATAAGCCGGCACCAAGTCGATCTGTTTAATTTTGAGTGAAGGTCAAGGTAGTGTCTAGAGTAAATCTAATTGCCTCTCAGTTCCATAGGGTTACACAAATTGTTTGATTTGTATGTAACTCACAAGCACTAAATCTTCAACCTAGGATGTGCACTGCTGTGTAGAAGGCAATTTATTTTTGACCAGAGAAAATGATTAATGCCAGAAAGTGTGAATTGAGTTGTTGTTTTAGTTGATCCTGAGGAGAGCCGTGCTGAGGGTCTAGGTCAAGAACAAAGCTGCCTTATTATCTGATTCGGTATCCTTGAAGAAGACTAATTCCTCAAGGAAGCATTTATTTTCAAATGTGAGAGTCACTGAAAATAACATAGTTAACGCAGAGAAAGCTATTCTAATGGCATGCTAAAGTGTGTGTGTTTCTTTTAAAAAATACAAAAAAATAACCACCAGTTTAACAGGAGTGAAAATTCAGTTTCACACACGGTATATCCGTATCTTGGTAATGCGTAGGGGGAGCTGAATGTCACATAATTGCAGCTTAAAGGTCTGCTCCCTGACCTGAGCCTGATGAGTCCCAATTAGAATTATCTGGATCATTTTTTTTATAAAAACATTACATTTCCACTGGACATTTGGCTAAATATTACATTGTGGGGTTTGGAAAAAATGGGACTACAGTAGTCAAAAAAAACTAAAAGAAATTAGAATAACTTGATGTGAGTGAGCTCTTGCTGTTTTAATAATTGCTAGCCATCGTACCTGTCGAATACAGGTAGTTCATTCATTTTAAAATATTTGCTGTCTGACATTACCTGCATTGTGAGGGAGCGTCAATTACGGCACTACAGCCATGTGACGTGTTTCCCCGAGGGTGATCCGGCTCGTAAGATCCTCATTGTTGGGGACCCAAGTGGCTGGACCAGGCCAAGGGGTCGCCCACGTGACACCTGGATGCGGCAGATAGATGGTCATTTCCGAAGGGTGGGACTGGACCGTGCGTCTGCCTGGGGGGTTGCAAACCGGGATCCTGAGTTGTTTCGTCATGTAGTTAGTGCGGCAACGTACTGTACCAGTGCATGCTCCTCAACTTGACTTTACTTGTCTTGCCTTACGTGTACCTTTCCTCAGTTTTCGTGAGTCTGCATCTCCTTCCTCCAGTGGGATCCTGTAAAGCCTGCTTATTTTCGAGGCCCTTACTCACCTCCTGTCCAGTTTTATATTTCTCATGTTTTGAAGGTGACTCTCTCAGCGTGTTTCCTACTCCTTTACTCCTTCTTGTGTGTTTTACACTCCCACTTCTTCTTTCGATCGGGTCACCACAAACCCCAGCTGACCAATCATACCAAAGCCGAATAGACCAATCAGATTGCTCTGAGGGACACACAGACAGACCTTAGTGTTTTATTATTTAGTCGATAACATCTGATGGCTTGGCTTGCAGCTGGGCAGCTTTATCTGCATACGGGTAGGTTGTTGGTGCTCAAAGCAGTACGTTTATCACCCTTTTTCTTTTTGAAAATAGAATTGTAAGTTTTTAAACATTACATCTAAAACCAAAGTGTTTTTTCTCTTACAGGTTTCCCACTCCTTGTTCCTAACAGAGCTGTGACAGAGTCACTCTTCTCTGAAACTGTTCTGGAGCCCATGAGTGGTTTCATGTTGTTTAAGTAATTTCATTTTATACAGTGTAACAAAGGCGCTTTATAGGTGCCGACCCAACACAGACGGACACCGGAGGCATGAATAAAACTCAAGAAACTTTTATTTTTCTTCACCTGTGGGGCACGTCTCCCCATGACCCACAGGCACAACACAGTCCCAAGCACACCAAACAAAACCCACACAGTACTTCTTTGCACCAGGGTCTCGGAGTGGTGGCTGCTGGCCTCTCTTATCAGGCACCCGGAAGTGCTCCAGGTGGTTGGTTGCCGAGTTCCGGCTACACTTCTGGGTGTGGCGAAAACACTGCCCATAAGGGCTCAGGAGTCCCAGCTGCAGCATCCCCTGGTGGCACCTGCGGGACCCCACAGGGCTGCCCCAAACTCCAATTCCCATGGAGGCCTGTGGGAGAGCTAAGCACCGCTCCAACCCAGGGGGGTTGCCACCTAGAGTCCAGGGGAAGGTATTTCAAAGTCCATGGCTGCTCCCCCTGAACATACACCGAAGGGGCGTCCCAGCTAGGCATGGACCACGACCATCTGTCACAAGGGTAATGTGAATCTTCAGTTAATAGGACTGCATTCTAAGCATTGGTGTTGCTTTGTGGGTAGTGATGTGTACTAAGTATGTTATTATCTTTTCACAGGTTGGATTTAGTGTCTTGCATTTTGATAAATGCTAGTATTTAGTTTTAATGCAAATTTGTCCTTTTATTCCAATATTAGATAAGCAAGTCTCACATATGGGGACTGTGCATTCTTCCACCCAGTGGAGTGATAAATATTTGTAAGTGTAGGTCAGAGGTCACTTACTTTTTAGCATTTAATGTAATGGGAGATGAGTGCACATTTGTGTAAATAAAATTAAATAAAAATATTGTATCCAGTGTCACATGCATGTTATAACACCTTCTCTTTTCCTCCATCTGTAGACCAGAAGGTTGGTGTCACCTTCTGTGTTCCACTTGGACCCACATCTTCATGCCAGAAGTCCACATAATTGTAAGCTCTGCCATTTTCTGATCAGTCAGAACCAGAGTTCCGCCTGAAAAGACGTCCTCATTTCACACTGTTAATCATGTGTTGTTTTCTTTTTTTTAAATCAATTATACGGGGTTTGCCCACGGTGTGCCTCAACACTCCTCACTGTGTCTTCTTGTTCTTACACTAGTTATTTAAAAATTGCCTCAAACCACTGTTCAGGTTCCATTTTTACTTTGTATTCCCTTTTTAATGACAAAAAACTGGCAGAATACACAAGCAGCTTGCAAACAAGTTACAAGTCACCTCCTTTGTGCCTGCATTGCTGTTATCATCAATAAAAGAGAGAATGAGATTAGGAAATTGGGAGATTAAGAAAGCCATTATAATAACAAACAGGAGAATGCATGCTGCACATTTGAAACCCCAAAATTTAAGTAATAAACAGCTAAAGTATAAACTGGGGGGCCCAACTCCGATCCTGGAGGGCCACAGTGGCTACAGGTTTTCAATCTAATGATTTTTCTTAATTAGTGATCAGTTTTTGCTGCCTATTAACTACAATGAATTCTGTTTAAGACTCACACCCTTTAGATTAAAGTAAGCAATGTCAGTCCAGAGGGCCGCAGTAGCTGCAGGTTTTCATTGTGATCATCTTCTTAATTAGTGACAAGTGTTTGCTGCTGATTAACTTTAATTAATTCCATTTAAGACTCAGACCCTTTAAATCAAGGGTAAGGAATGTCGGTCCTGGAGGGCCGCAGTGGCTGCAGATTTTTGTTCCAATCCAATTGCTTCATGAGAAGCCATTTATTGCTGATGACACACTGTTGCTCAAGTGACATTTTTCTGCTTCATTTTATTTGTCTCTCTTGTTAAGATTGTTTGTTAAAATCGTGAAACAATCGTAAAAGTCGTAAAAATGCTTATACAGCATTGGTGTGCACAAATCAGAGTCCAAAACAGAACTGAGGGAATAGGGAAAAGGTGGAGGCTTTTAAAGGGGAAGACAGGAAGTGAAGTCAAAGGGGTTGGGCTCATAAGTGTCTTCAGCAATAGGCTCGAGC
Organism: Polypterus bichir lapradei; assembly: GCA_026402145.1. NCBI lineage: Eukaryota > Metazoa > Chordata > Cladistia > Polypteriformes > Polypteridae > Polypterus > Polypterus bichir. The sequence continues at coordinate 14,505 of JANRMT010049752.1, forward strand.
CCGGACGTGACATCAAAGGGGCCAGAGCTGACAAGGTCTTCCTCCATAGGCTCAGACCTGGAAATGACGTCAAGAGGGCCAGGTGGAATCTCCCGTGGATGGTCTGCAGAGCAAGGAGAAAAAGAATCAGTGCACTCTGACACATCCTGGTCTGACTTGAAATTGCCCTTACTCAAGCCCTTTAGCTGCCTCCCATGCACACGTGTGTGACAATAGATAGATAGATATGAAAGGCACTATATGACAGATAGATAGATATGAAAGGCACTATATGATAGATAGATAGATAGATAGATATGAAAGGCACTATATGATAGATAGATAGATAGATAGATAGATAGATAGATAGATAGATAGATAGATATGAAAGGCACCATATAACAGATAGATAGATATGAAAGGCACTATATGATAGATAGATAGATATGAAAGGCACTATATGATAGATAGATAGATAGATAGATAGATAGATAGATAGATAGATAGATAGATATGAAAGGCACTATATGATAGATAGATAGATAGATAGATAGATAGATAGATAGATAGATATGAAAGGCACTATATGATAGACAGATAGATAGATAGATATGAAAGACACTATATGATAGATAGATAGATAGATAGATAGATAGATAGATAGATAGATAGATAGATAGATAGATAGATAGATTAACTGCTGATTAACTGTAAAGACTGTATCTCTGTTGTTAGTCGTTAGCACTAAAACATAAGTAACATGATAGTTATAATTGGATACTAACCCTCACCTATTGTGTTTCTCTTCTAAGTACTCAAATGTGGCACTTGGTTCCACAGCCCACCTGCCAAGTTGTTTTGCCTACCTAAGGTAAAGTAATCTCTAATGGAGGATCGCAGGAATTGTGGGAAAGGGGTCTTTTCATCGGATTAGCACTATTTCAGCTGTGGAATGGCCAAATGGGGGAGGCAGCTTGATGGCCAAATTATCCAGGACTCTAAACAAATCCAAATCATATTATGTGATATCAACTACTGTTAAATTCTACTCTGAACTTCTAATTTTTTTATTTTTATACTGTACTGAGGATTTGTTCTGTTTTGTGTATTGTATTGTATTGTATTGACCCCTTTCTTTTGACACCCACTGCACGCCCAACCTACCTGGAAAGGGGTCTCTCTTTGAACTGCCTTTCCCGAGGTTTCTTCCATTTTTTCCCTACAAGGGTTTTTTGGGAGTTTCTTCTTGTCTTCTTAGGGAGTCAAGGCTGGGGTGCTGTCAAGAGACAGGGCCTGTTAAAGCCCATTGCGGCACTTCTTGTGTGATTTTGGGCTATACAAAAATAAATTGTATTGCATTGTATTGTACAGAAGCTCAATAATTTAATGAAAAAATATTATTATATTATGATAAACATCAGCCCCCCCACTCTCAAATACACACCAGATTGACAAAAAGGAAAACTAATAAGAAAGAAAGCTTTTGACTTTTGACTAAAAATATAAAGAGCAGTCCCAGCCACACTGAGGCATTTTAAAGTTATATTGCTGTAGGCTGAGTAATTTGTTTTACTGAAAGTCCTCAGAGTAAGTGTGTCAGAGAGAAAATGTCAGCATTGCCCATGACGGCACACAGTTTTGTCTTCATTCTCTCCTCCGCTGCTATCTCCAGGGGGTCCAAAGTGCATCCCATAACCTGCCCTTTTAATTAGCTTGTTAATTTGGCGGGCGTCAGATGAAGTGATGTTACCAGCCCAGCACACCACAGTGAGAAAATCTCACTGACCATAACAGAGTTGTAAAAGTTATGAAGGATGTCACTCCTCACATTAAAAGAACACAGTGTCCTAAGGAAAAAGAGTTTTCTCTGCCCTTTCTACTTTAATTCCTCTGCTTTACGAGACCATTCCCGCCTGTCATTAACGTTGGCTCCAAGTACTTGCACAAGTGCAGCACTTCCACATCCACATCCACACCCTGAGTAGTGACAAAGAGGCTCCTTGCTGTGGTGAAAGTCAATAAGCAGGTCCTTGGTTTTGCTGATGTTGAGTTGATGACAACTTTCTTTGCAGCAAGAAACAAAGTTCTCCCTCTGACTGTTCTGCTCTGTCTCATCTCCCTTATCAATACACCCCATAAGTGCAGAATCATCTGAGATAGTCAGAAAGTGCCGTGACCTGGTTTCATGTTTCTACTCTAAGATGTATTGAGTGAAGAGAAAAGGAGCCAGGACTGTTCCTTGTGGTGCGCCAGTGTACCTCACTGCCACATCAAAGGCACAATCTTTGAGTCTCACAAAATATGATGTGCCAGACAGACAGTCCATCATCCAGGACTCCATATGCTTACCTACATCCATATTTCTCAGTTTACATATTAACACTAGAATTACCAAAGCCTACGAAAAAACTTGTAAATCCGGCCCACCTTAAATCCCTTCGCACCTCTCCGTCAGCGTCTTTTGTCTTCTAAATGTGTCGATTAGCCCTAGGAGCAAGCAGCCTGCTATACCATTTCCCCCAACGCCTCAGAACAGGGAAGAAGTTCTCCCAGTTCCTGCCTTGATTGATTATCTGGGAATGAGCTACCCAGAATTGTAAGGGGAAATAATTTGATGTGTGTTTTGTGTCTACAACAATCTATGTAAACACATCGTTAAAACAGAAACGTTTTTCATGTTTTAGTAATAAATTACAAAATGTAGAGATGGCTGGATGGTGTTGAAGTCACGTAAGAGATCATAAAACATAATCGTTACAGTGCTGCCAGCTTTGTCCTGGTGAGAATAAGTCTCGTGGGGCAGGAAGATGACTGCATCCTCCACTACAAATCTTTGTCTGTTTGACAAACTTCATTTGGTTCAGGTTGACATTCATAAGAAGACTTGTATAGCTCATGACCAGCCTCTCAAAGGTCTTAATGATGTGGCCTGTGAGTGCCACTGGTCTATAATCATTAGGTGAGGAGACTCCTGCCGTCTTTGACAATATCTTCTTGATGATAGCTATTTTATGTTGTGTCAGGTCATCAGTGATGGTGACATGAAGACATTCAAAGCTACCAACTCTTTGTACAGTTGAGGCATCAACACCATTTCCTGAAAGGGTGGCAGTGGTGGCAGATTTTTGCAAGAAGCCAATCCTTACCTTACTTTTGCTAGTGCATCTATTCAGCCACATCAGACACTTCTAAAATGATCACCGAAGTGCTCTGTGGACTAGAGCAGATCATCACTTCTTAGTACTTTTTCCTGCCAATTGTTTTATTGAAAATGATATTTAATGATGCACAGTCAGCTGGTGTGCTGATGGTCTCCTTGTTATTTGCATCTCATTCTTAATTGACAGCTGGTTAATAAAAAAAGAAGCAATTAAATGCTTTAAATGAAGCTGCTTAACAGGAACAGAAAAATCAATTAGGGGCTATACATTTAAACAAAGGCAGAACCAAAACTTAAGAAAGTTAGTTAGTTTTTACTTTAGAAAAATGGCTATGATGAAGACCTGCGGCTCTTCAGGAGCTAAATGTGACATACCTGCTCCATAGCATTTGAGTTGACTTTGTTGGAATTGTGGTCTGCCTCTTGCCTCCTGGAGACAATAACCCACTCCTTGGTTTTGTTGATAATTGTTGTCCTGGCAAACCTTTTTTCCAAAGCCACATAGAATCACCCATCATATTTCTTTAGGATGTGAAAGGAAAGCGTAAGTTGTCAGAGGAAAAACCCATGCTTAAGGGTAAAAATGGGCAAACTCCACATGTGGTGAGATTTGTATCCAAGGCTCTGGGGGCATGAGGTAATTTGTGCCAACATGCTGTCATACCACTTATTAGTAGTTAAGACTGAGAAAGAAAACCCTCATCTTCAGAGTTTTATGTTTTACGTGCAGCTTTGAAAGTCTTTTTTAGAGCACTTAATCAAGTGAATGAGGTGAATGGAGCAAGATGATACCTGAATGGTGGTGATAAGTACATCAAAAAATTAAAAAGGAAAATAAGCAGGCTTTATAAATAATCTAATATGCTAGGTGAACTAAAGTGGTTTGAGCATGTAGGTTAAAAGGCAGAGGACGACTGGGTGTACCAGAATGGAAGTGGAGGGTATAAATCCGTCCATCTATTCACTGTCCCATCTCATTATTGATAACCCGCCAAGTCAGTACGCAGTTTTGGGGTTTTATGTTCACAGCTACTAAATATAGTGGGTCCAGAGTGTGCCCCATAACTGAGCCTGCCCTTTTAATTAGCTTGTCCATTCAGTGGGCCTCTCTTGAAGTGGTTTTACCAGCCCAGCACACCACAGTGTAGAAAATCACACTCGCCATCACAGAGTTGTAGAAGATGTGAAGGAGTCCGCTACCCACATTAAAGAAAAGGATCCTTTTCTTACGGTATATACAGGGAGATTCACTTGAAAGAGGACCCGAATATTTTGTAATAACTCTCGCTAGGACGAAGGAATCTGAACGAAACAACGTGCAATGTGCTCCTCAGTTTATGGAGCTTCGAACAAGCCGGGATGCCCCTGCGTCGTAGCTATGAAGTTGCTCAACAGTTTAACCTCCATTTCTGGGTGCATGCTGCCCATACCTCTTCACTCAGTCACTGGACTTCTCACAGGATGGTGGTGTACAGCACTGAGCAGTGCGTCTTCATGGTGCGAACCTATTGGGTCACCAATTCGTTTAAGCGATGTCAGAATCAACAGGATGATTGTCAATTAACGAAAGGTTACTTCCAGCAAGATGGAGCAACGTGTCACACATCAGCAAGGAGCATGGCAGATATCGAGTCCATCTTCGGCAACAGGGTCATTTCAAAGGAGCTTTGGCCACCACGGTCACCAGATCTGACATCACCAGACTTCTTCCTTTGGGGTATGCTCAAAAGAAAAGTCTATCGGAACAAGCCTCGCACTGTGGAATATTTGAAGGAAAACATCCAACATGAAATTGCTGCTATTTCCCTTGAGATGCTTGCCGATACGTTCAGGAACGTGGAGCGTCGTGTCGAAATGTGTCTGGCAGAAAACGGAAACCACTTCCATCATCAAACACAATGCAATTGATTATACATACGTCAAGGTACATAGTGTATTTTTTTGGTTCAGATTGCTTCATCCAATTTAGCCTGTCACTGATGTGGATACCAAGTTTGTGGATTGGCAGATAATCAAGAATTAGTTGAATTATTACGGAGGGACATGGAGAGTATACAGGCTTGAGCAGATTTGTGGATGATGAAATTTAATGTCAATAAATGTAAAATATTACACATTGGAAGTTAAAGAGTGAATCTCCCTGTAGTTCCTCTGTGTTACAAGGCCAATTTAGCCTACCATTGATGTGGACCCCCAAGTACTTGTAGCAGAGTACCACCTCCACAGCCATTCCCTGAATAGTGACCAGGCGTATAGGCTCTTTGGTGAGGCAAAACTCAAGTACCAGTTCCTTGGTTTTCTTGATGTTAAGTTGCAGATAATTTCCTTTGCACCCAAGATGTAACGCTGTCCACCTTACTCCTATCTTCTGTCACATCTCCCTTATCAATACACTCCTTAAGTGCAGAATCATCTGAAAATGTCTGAAAGTGACATGACTTGGTGTTATATTTGTAGTCTGAGGTGTAGAGTGAAGAGAAAAGGAGAGAGGACTATTCCTTGTGGTGCTCCAGTGTTGCTTACACAGGCCATGAGCCTGACAGAGAGTCCATTATTGAGGACACCATAGGCTTATTCTTCTGCATATCTCTGAGTTTACCCCTTAACAGGGATGGATGGATGATACAGAAGACACTGGAGAAATCAAAAAACAGAATCCTCAAGAAAGCATCATTCAGTGTTGCCAGCTTTGTCCAGATGGGAATTAACCTTGCGGAGCAGATAAATAATGACATTTTCTATGCCACATATTATGCAAGAACATTAAAAGTTTAACAAATAAGAGAAGACCATTACATTTATTTGGTTAGATAACAGCTAAACTACTTTATAATATTTGTCAAGGTTTCAGCTTCAACTACAAGAATCTGTAGTCCCAGATATCCACAAACTGTGTGTAAAGAACTGGCTTCAGTCTTAAAGATATGTCCTTTTAATCCCCACTACTATCCTCAAGTAAATATTTAACTTTTTACTCATAGATATTCTCTTGGATCAACTTAATCTATGGCTAGGAGAACTTTGAAGATATAGATTAGGCTCCCACGTCTGCTAAAGAATAACAAGAACAAAAGAAATTTGACAAACGATAGATATAGATATATATATATAAATTTATAAAAACAGAAGATAGTCATATGACAAGAGAATA
>JANRMT010049767.1:0-11674 GCA_026402145.1 Polypterus bichir lapradei
CAGGAGATAATTATACTACACAGGAGCACTAGAAGAGTGAAATGCTTAAGTGTACCGAAATGGCCAAATATTTTACACCTTTGGACAACCGCCAATGCCTCTTAAACATCTTAGCTTCACAGGTGACTATTTCAGTAGTGGACACTTTGATGTTTAGAAATGTTTAAACTCTCAAAAGCTGGATGTGAAGTTATCAATGAAACTGGTTGTATACTTACAACGCTTGACAGATGCCGAATGTCTCTTCAACACAAGTCCTACAAATACTGTCGTAACTGAAACAAACCATGAAACTCAAACCGATTATGACAGCAGCAATCCAAGCTGTGAGATTTGAAACAAGATTACTGTTCACATGGCCAACTGTACATTGCATGCTCAAGAGTAAGCTCAGCGCACAGCTACAGCTCAGTCATATTGCAACTGGAGGGCCGAACTGACAACGTGGCATACAAAGAGATCTTTAACAAATAATTATTGGTATATTTTCCCTCAGTTTAAAGAGGTTTAATTTTCTTCTTAATAAAAATTTTAAGGCAGTACTTCACCGCTGCGAAGCGCGGGTATTTTGCTAGTTAAACATATAAAGCATTAAATGGCCGAGGTCTGGTTTACTTGTCTGAACTTATCATGACTTACAAACCAGAGCGCACATTAAGATCTCAAGATGCTGGTCTGCTTATGATTCCAAGAATTAATAAAATAACAGTAGGAGGTCCAGCTTTTAGTTACAGGCCCCTAAACTGTGGAATAGTCTGCCTGCTACTATAAGAGATGCCCCTTCGGTCTCAGCTTTTAAATCCTGGCTGAAGACTCACTAATTCAGTTTAGCATATCCTGACTAGAGCTGCTGATTAATTGTACAGACTGCATCTCTGTTGTTAGTCATTAGCACTAAAACCTAAGTAACATGATAGTTATAATTTGATACTAACCCTCACCTATTCTGTTTCTCTTCTCGGTACTCAAATGTGGCACTTGGTGCCACGGCCCACCTGCAAAGTTGTTTTGCCTGCCTAAAGTAAAGTCATCCCTGATGGAGGATCGCAGGAATCGTGGGAAAGAGGGGTCCTTTCATTAGATTAGTGCTATTTCAGCTGTGGAATGGCCAATCCTTCTATATAAAAGCGGTCGGGATTGTCCTTCCGTCCCGTGAGTGGAAAGCGTAGCGGTATTCCGCTTATCACAAACTTACTACTTGCAGCTTGCGGTACGAAGCGACATGATGTGAGCAGAGTTCTGGTGCTCCCATCGTTCCCTTGCTTTTGTGCATGATGCGCTGGAAAAATAGACAAAATTATGTCTCTGGAAATAATTAATGTTGGAGTACAAATGCCTCACCGCGTAGTAAATATCAGGGGGGTTCAAAAGGGCGACCTCAATATAGAACAAAAGTTTAAATTTCATCACAAAAATAACAGAAACTACGAGTATTAAAGTAATACCGCTCAAATGCAATATAACCAAATTAATGAGTTTGTATAAAATATCAAATTGATCTACATATTGAATTGCCTTAAGAAGTGGTCAACTTAAAAGTCGGTTGCCTTAAAAGGCGGGTCAGCCTAGTAGGTGGAGACAGCTTGATGAATGAGTTCTCCAGGACTCTAAACAAATCCAAATCATATTATGTGATATCATCTACTGTTAAATTCTACTCCGTACTTCTAAAATTATTTTTATACTGTATTGAGCATTTGTTCTGTTCTGTGTATTGTACTGTATTGTATTGACCACCTTCTTTTTGACAACCACTGCACGCCCAACCTACCTGGAAAGGGGTCTCTCTTTGAACTGCCTTTCCCAAGGTTTCTTCCATCTTTTCCATACAAGGGTTTTTTTGGGAGTTTTTTCTTGTCTTCTTAGAGAGTCAAGGCTGGGGGGCTGTCAAGAGGCAGGGCCTGTTAAAGCCCATTGCGGCACTTCTTGTGTGATTTTGGGCTATACAAAAAATAAATTGTATTCTATTGTATAGTATTGACAAACTAGTTTTGAGTACCAATTTTGAAATCTGCACATCAGTAATTATACAATTAGAAACCAATTAGATATATATTATGGTAGCGAATTTAGCATTTCATTTGTTATGATCAAAAAATATATAAACAAAAGTTTAATATAGAAGTGAAGGTGCATGTCTGTTGGCTGATTTGTTTTTAGTGTTACTCTCTCACACCACCAAAGTACTAGGTTTAAATAAGTTCTTTGGTGGAAAATGAACATGTTATTCTACTTATATACAATTCCTTTACACTCCAATTCAAAAGGCTTATTACCTCCACTCAAAAAAATGTATTTTGTTATTTTGCAAAAGAATTGTGTTGTTTCACAAAAAGTTTGTGTTATTTTGCAAAAGAATTGAGTTGTTTGTAAAGATTTTGCCTGCTGCTGTTGGTAACATGATGCAAATGCATGTTTTGGTTGTTTAGTGACTGCTATTGCTGGAGGGTTAAGCATGCAAACAGCATGCAATCAAATGAAAGGAAGTGAACAAAAGTTATAGGGTATGCATTTAGTTTTAATCAGGTTAAACCTTATTAAGTTTAATACAGATGCTTTAACATTAGCAGGGTGGTGCTGCAGAGCTGTTATTCTTGCCTTATAGGGCCGTTGTTTGCCTGAGGTTTGTATGTGCTTCCCTTGTATTTTTGTAATTATTAGTATCAGTGAGTGTGCTTAGCTCCATATGACTGTATGTTTTAACAATGAATACTGTAAGTTGTCACAACACTTCTCAACTAAAAAAATATATTTAGTCCTTCATGAGCTGTGAAGTAAACCCCTTGTTAAACAACCCCTTGTTCCATACCAAGCTGTGCCGCTTAAGACTTGAGGTATAAACACTGGCTGCTGCACCAAAAGATCTATAGCAGATAACTGACATAAAGCTAAACTTCTATTTTACTTATAGGTTTTTGTTACTGAATTGCACATAGCACATTTTTTGTGATTGGCTGTGCGATTGAGAACTGAACACTGTTGCATCCAGATTCTTTAAGAAAAAACATATAAATGAAGAAAGAAGGTCCACACTCCATAAAAAGACTACTAAACAAAGGGACAGGTGCCAATGCCATCTGTGTACCAATGTGTCACCCACATATTTCTTTTAATTTTGAATTGAATTAAATTAAACTTTATTTGGCCAGATTCAATTACATGTACTAGCAATTTAACTTGATGCATCTGGTGCACACACTCACACACGTATTTGGTACATATGTCATGTATGAATAATGACATAAGAATAAATAACACATAAACTCTGTGACTAGAAAAGAACTCAGCCGGGCCCATGCCCATTCATATGATGTATTGCAGTGGGACAAAAATCTTTTTCAATTACTTCATATGTTTCAGTATTCAGAAGTAGCCATAGTCGGTTAAAACTTCATTGTCTGTGTAATGCACTAAATTACTTGACACTGTTTATTCCATTCAGATTCACATGGGTGTCAGAGTCAAATGTATACCAGTAACAGTGATTACAGGATAAAACTTTACCTGGAGCAGCACAGCAATATTTTAAAATTAAATTAGTATGAAGAAAAGTAAACTTGGTAATCTAAAATGAATATTTACAATACAGCAAGTATAGCTTTCTTGTATTTATTATATTTGTCTGACATGTAGTGTGAATTGGGGACCTTATATACTGTACATAGGTGTGTGCCTTTCTAAATGAGGTCCAATTAATTTGGTTTGCCACTGGTGAAGTTCTGAACACATCTCAAGAATAATTAAAGCAAACAGGATGCACCTGACCACAATTTGGAATGTCACCGCAGAGGGTTTGAATACTTACATATATGAGATATTTCAGTTTTAGATTTTTAATAAATTCGCAAACCTTTCTGGAAACATGTTTTTATCATGTTATCATAGCTTGTTGACTGTAGATTAATGGGGGAAAAAACAGCACATTAATCCATTTAAACACAATAAAATGTGCAGAAGGTGAAGGGGTCTGCATACTTTCTGAATCCACTGTAGGTAATATTTTAGAACTTGGTGAGGTAAAATTCCGCTTAAGCAAAGGCTTCTTATATACCAAAAAAAAAAAAGACAAGAAAGAACAAATTTGTGCAAGTTTTGCGAGAAAGGAATCCTGTATCATCTTATCAGAACATGGCGTGGGCAGGATGTGGACACATTATCACATTCAGCCGAGTGTCTGGTTAGTTGAACATCAACTTTTTTTTCTTATTTGATATACAAAAGAAAACCAATAAAATTCTGAAACCACATCCACAGCATGTCCTAAATGCCATATATGGTCTTGTGTGAAAAGTCAATCATTCCAGGAAGTTGTAGTAAATGTCTAACAAAGTTCTTGACTACGATTTAACAGAGCTTTGTTTGGCAATCATTTCCTGTCAAGTTTTGAACAATTCATTATGAAATAACTGACAGAGAAATCTAATTTTGTTAAGTGCTGAATGCCATTAATGAACTAACCTAAATAAAGTAAAATGCAATTCATTCATTTTGAAAACTTGACAAATAGTATATTGTAGCTTACAGCATTATCAAATCTAGCAGTACAGGTGTACATACTGTCACAGAAATGCTTTTCATTAACAAATCAATAAATTGATTTTTGTCCAGTATTGTAAAAACTAACAAACCAAAAATGAGAGGCAAGGGGTGTTTATCATCCACTACCAAAAAGTCACCTTCAAACATGCATTTAGCTTCAACGTCCAAGATGTCTTCTTGATACAGAACAGTATCTGGCTTGCATATTCACTTTTTGACATAGTAATCCCCTATTCTTCTCATCTCAAAATTACCATATACTAAATAGCTCAGTATATCATTAATTACTATCTCAAGGACTTATTTAAAGATACAGAGAAAATAATTATTACTGATCCAGGTTTGTTAAACACGTAAGCATAGCAAGGGATCTTTTGAGGTTTTTTGATCAATGCATTTGTATAATTTGCTTTTTATTGGTTAACTTTTGTATAAAGCTATCACGTTTCTTTTAATTATTATACTAACTGAAAGCATTTGCTGCCACATATCAGAATATTGTTAACTTATTCAGTGGTGATCAGCATAATGAAACTAGTGTGGAAAATACTCTTAAGTCTGACTAAAAAAGATACTTCTTTTCCTCCCTATATGTGTGTCTCTAAACGTACCATAAAACACTGCTTAATCTCTGAACTCTTCACATTAGTAGTCTCCACTTTCTGAAACAGAGGATGTCATTAACACCTCAGGTATTTTTAGCTTTACAGTTTAAAACTGTGGTTGCAGACAACAATGTCACCGTTACTGATAGTTCATTGATACTTCTAAACATTACCTTTGGGGAAATCATCTTTCATATCCTTCCGAAGAAGATAAGGTTTAGCTAAATGCTAGTTTTTGAGGATTACTGGAATCAAAAAAAAAGACCATAGTGATTATATTTTTTACACACCAACAACTGCATTTCATAAAATATCTCGGTTAAGTTGTTTAAGTTTGTGGACAGCAGCAACTTCATAGGATTAGTCACATTTGGGGATGAAAGTGCATACAGAAAGAAGAGCGAGCTTTCCACACCTGGTTGCTTCATAAACTATTACCACTACTAAAAAAGCAGAAATGATAACACATTTAAGAATACACACTATAGAATCTGTTTTCTTATCAGTCAAAAACATCTGTCAATGTGGTAGAATTCGCCATATCCCTTGGTATTGCCATTTCAAACACAGCTGGAAAAAAGCACAGCAGTTATGTACCTTATTTTTGAGACACCACAAAAAACTCAGCCTCATGTTGCCCATCTTTCTACAATTTAGCAGCAGTTTCATGATCTATTTGTCCATTGTTGCCTGGTTTTGCTTCCTTGACTTTACAATCCAAAAGCAAAACTACAGTATGTTATGAAGTACCTAAACAGTCATTGGCTGCTGTTATATATAAAGACAGGGAAATATTACAATCACAAAAAAGAGTGATGGAGGCAGCTTTTAAATTGTAACTGTTAAGCAAACATTACATGCTTACACATACCAATACGTATTCTAGTATTTTTCCAGTTAGCTACAAAATACCCGTAATTCCCTAGAACAGTTCAACAGCTTTATAATACACTACATCTACAACCTTCCACCCATAAATGATCTGTTTGAATCAGGCCACCAGGACACCTGTCACTCTAGACATCACCATATACTGTAGCTTTGCGTCAAAAGCAGTTTATACTTCTGGATTGCACCCTGCACTAGGCACATGTCTGAATGCTTGTTGGCTGCATTGGTAGCACACAAGAAAATTGAATAATCCATTAAAATGCAGGCAGTTTTTGCCATCCAGGGTCACCGTTCCTCTTGCTACACATTTTCTTCTGTAGGCAACCGTCCCTCATATTGTTTGAATTTTTGGTAACACTTTACTGTAGATGCTTCAAAAATGCATCTATTACTCATTTACTGTCATGTAAGAAGACATTAACGAACACTTCTTTGGGTCTTCTTAACACTTACAAAGCATCAGTAAAGTGTCTATTCATTTCTGCAATGTGACCTACTAACAAAATTTCACTTTTTAGTGGTCTGAGGTGACTGAACTGAGACACATTTCTCATGATATTACATATTTAGTATAAGACCTGTGAAATCTTTATATTAATAAGACTTTTTACCATTATGTCAATATGCCAGACTGCAGAGAGATGAATAACTTATCTACTGATGTTTTATAAGTCGTGAAGACCAGAAGAAGCCTTTGTTAAAGTCTGATTACATAAGAGTAAAAGAGTAATAGATGCCTTTTTGTAGTACCTAAACTGAAGTGTTACTAACTTTTTTCATATTAATGTTAGGCAATATACAGTATTTCAGCACAAATTGGCCACCATCTGATTGTATTTGTAGTGTTGTGATGAGGTATAAATGTGTTTATTTTCTAACTTCTTCAACAAATATTTTCTCAATCCATGTTTACTTCAGAATAATGGAAGGCAGACAGAAATGTCTTTCAGGAAATACGTAGTACTAGGGTGTTGTACCGTGTTAGCCATTATTAATGTAGAGAAAAGTCAAGCAAAATGACACCTTTTATTGGCTAACTAAAAAGATTACAATATAATTAACAGATTGTAAGAGTTAAGACAATAAGAGTTGTTAATGCTACATGTAGTCACATTTTTGAGGAGGTGTACGTCAGGCTATCCTATAGCTAGCATAGGCTACACGGACTATGGTGTAGACTCCATGCAGAAGTATAAATCAGCCTTAAGACACACTTTAAGAAAGACAACACCAAATGGTACCTGAATAGATAATTTCCAAAAGCCATATTGCTGTTAAACCAGCAAACAAACACAGCTCTATGCCTCCGCATCCAGCCAGCTGAAAGATAACTATTATAATGACTGCTGTCTTCTGCTTCTTGCTCTGAACCTCAGAGTAAATGATATATTATACACTCTACTATTTTTTACTCTATACTATTTTCTCTGCTCATTGTATGTTCCACTATATTACCCTGTCATTTCAACGCTGGCTCCCTTTAACCCTCAACTGGATAGAAATCAATGGATGAATACTGGTATACTGATTACCCTTTCATGTCTATGTTCTGTGTTGAGAAGCAATCTGTAAAAGTTGAGTAGCAACCTTGTAGAGTGGGCGAAAAGTTCCACGGGTCCCCAAGCCTCGGAGACCCCCACAAGCCCTAAGCATCTTTTCTTTTTTCCAAAAATTTCCACTGTTTCACATTTACCAATCCGTGCAACAAGCGTTTGTGATCAGAATTGTGACTTGCAATTTGAAAGTGTACGTTTTCAAACCATTAGATCAATGACAGCTCCTGTTACAAGATCTAACAGCAGCTGTCATTGGTCATACAGTAACTGTATGCTTTCAAACTACTTATCACAATCCTATCTTTGAAATTATGGTGGGTAGCCAGGTAAAGGCAGTAGCGACTAGTCAGCAACACACTGATATAATGGGAAAATTAGACTAACAAATCAGATGCATGTACAATATACCGTAAAAGAACAGTGAATTTTCCATTGAATTTGGGCTAATCTTTTACAAATTGCATGAATATTATTGTATTTGTTACATAATGCATGAAAAAATATAGAGAGTGCTTTCATAGAACATAATAGTAGTGCTGGAAGGCAACAATTAAAGTTCTGAAGAAGGTGGATCAATGTGTATTGCTGACAGAAGGCAGCAAAGCTCAGAACAAGATGGACCTATGGGTAAGTCTGTATGTATGTATTGCTTCTAGTAATTGAAACTGTATATGCAAAGTATGATAAATTCTGTTTGTGAATTTGTGACATCTACAAGCTTGCTTAATATTTATCCTCTGTGTATTTTTTTTTTTTTAATTTCTGTAACTGTACCAACAGCAGAAAGATCATTCGGCAAACTGACTGAAAAATTATTTGAAATCAACTATGTCACAATTGAGACTATTCTCTCTATTAAAAACAAAAGAGCCAACAAAATAAACATAAGAAGTCTCAACAAGGAATTTGCCAAAAATAATCTACAACAAAAAAAAAAAACTTACCTATGTGATTGTATAATTAGTTTTCCTATAGGACTAGCATTTATGAGAACAATTTTCTAGTTTTGATTCTGACATTCAAGTTATCAGTTGTGAACATTAACATGAGAATATGGCTAACAAGGATTTTCTAGTTTACTTGTGTTAGTTTACAGTAACATTTTTAAAAATCTGTGTAATATATAAAAAAATACATTGACTTGACATAATACAATTCAAGGTATGTTTTCTGTCATTCATATTAACATACACATTAATGAAAATAGCGTTTAAAACAGTAAAGCATCCAGTTCACCGTGCAGCAGTAGTTTTAAATCACTTTGCATTAAATGTCCATTCACTTAAATAAATAAATAACCTATATCTATTTTATCCAGTACTGTATTTTAATTATAAGTGGCCTATTGCTGTTTCTGAAATAATGTATTTACTGTGCTATCCTCTTATACAGAAATTAAACATTTGATGTGCAAAACCTTATTTCAAAGAAACTTTATATTCAGTTAAACCAGGGGGCTCTGCCCCCTGTTCGTTTCATTCGCCAACCCCTGGGTGGGTGCTACACACTAGCCACTTCATGGATCTGCCACTCGCGTATGGGGAAGCGGATGTACAATTTAAACAGATTGTTATTTTCATGGGAATTGTTACATATGAATAATAGAACTAACTATTTTACATTACAGCAAGTAATTAACCATAGTAAAAAATAGTAAAACGTAATAAGTTAAAAGAAAATTATGTTTCATGTTGCGTTAGATGTATGTGTTGCATTATATGTTTTCATTCTGTTTGGATTTGAAATTAACACGCAAATACTTTTTAAACTTACACTTTTACTGTAAAATTTCAGTAAAAATAATTTTTGATTTAACTTTTCTCAATTTTGCACTGAATTTTGATTTCATGTTTGGACTTACATTGTGACGACACAACATATAACTGCCCGTGAGTGAATATTGTTTCTTTCTCTCAAATAATGCTTGTCCCTGTGATTTGTTAATTGTCATACCAAAAGCTATTCTAATGGGAAACTGTAAACGTTTTAATACGAATGGCATATCAAGATCTCCTTTGGTGTTATTGTTATCCGCAGAAGATATACTACATTATCTTTCTTGTCGCCTGTTAAAATTTTACATGTCAGAATTGTTCAACCAATTTTGAATACAGCTAATCTTGTCCTAATGCATAACCCATCACTCAGACATAAATTACGCAATAACATTACAAAAATTCCTTCTTTCAACAGTAATTCGGCTGGTGGATGACCGAACGGTGTTAACGGTTATAGATATTCTATGGGATATTGTAAGTTGATGTTTTCATCTTCTGCAACATCACCACCAACTGTTTCACCATATTCTATTGATACGCATTTAACCAATTTGCTGTGTAACCGATCAACAATTTTCGCGTTAATTCATTTGACTTCATCGTTTCTCAGTGCTAGGGTTGCCTGTGTACTCATTTCTTCTGTTGATAACCCTTCAGGATGAAATTCTTCAATAAGATTTGGACATAATAAGTCTTCTTTTATTGGAAACTTAAAGTGAGGAAAACGTAAAAATTTATAAGAGCTGAGAGCGCAGGAACTGTATCTGACTAAAGCATTCACATGAATGAGAGGTGAGAGGACTGTGGTTGAAAATGGTTGAGAGGAGGCTGGGACTTGAAAAAATCTCTTGGCAATAGTTTCGTCTCAAGATTTTCTTTTAAAATAGACAGATATACCTACATTTTATTAAACTTTTTCATAATATTATATGGGGGCCTCCTCAATATTTTTTCCCACAGGGCCCCCCATGTACCAGTTCTGTTCTTTACAGGTTGCATTGCCTCTGATGGATGAGTTCTTGTCAAGACTACATTTCTGAATCCAAACTCATGTGGCTAAGGTAACATGCCTGATATATATTACCTAACCCATATTATCCACTTCAGGTTCAAGGAGGCTAGGACCTATCATTAAAATAAGTGGCTGTGAGAAATATAGCTGGAGCATCAGTCCAGTACAGGGCACACTCTCATAAACACACATACACATACTCTTACTCTTATTGGAGCAGTTTAGAATCAACATTAAACATAACCCAACTTCTTAGTCAAGTTGATGAAAACCATGCACATACAAGAATAATGTGCAGACACCAAACAAGAAATGTTCTGGGATTTGAACTCCTGAAGGTCGGAGGTAACAATGCTAACAAGTGCACCACCATGTTGCCTGCATGTATAATACTAATGGTATAACATAATCTCCATTGCAAAATCAATTGGACCAAAATTAACCTTTTGTTAGCTCCACAACTTTCACCTTCTCTCACTGTCAGCCACTGTTACATTTTTCTAATTATTTTTCTTTAAAAAAAAAACAAAAGAATAGTTAACTATTGGTGCTGTACTTTTAAGTAATTCAAGAGTTTCATGGAAAACACAATATTTATATTTCAAGAATGATATCTTTTTTAAATCAGTTAGACTATGATTTATCATCTGAACCTATCATTTGTGGAGAATAAGCGAAGGAACAGAATTGCTGCTCTTTACAGTAAAACTAAATAAATGTCTTGGGATCAAAAACAAACTTTTAATAATGCAGAGTTTTCATTGGCATAGTCAACAAGAACAAATGCTCTCTTAATAGTGATTAAATATATTCTATGTTCAATATATCAATGTGGCTCTGCCGTTAACATTTGAAGTCGTTAGTATGTCATCAAATTTACCCACTGTCTATTAATACATGTAAAAATTGTTGGATATTATTATTATTATCATTTATTCACTTAAATAGTTTAAGTAAGTAATTACTTTCAAGTCTATGATTTCCAGACTTCTCACTGAGTTAAAAACCTCTTTTTATCATAAATTAAAACTTTTCCTTTAATGTTTATGTTGAAGAGATTCAGCATTCCTTTAATTCTTAAATCTGCAAAGCAATCCATTATTTTAATATCATTTCAACATTCATATTAGACAAGAGTACAATGTTTATTTATATTAGGTGAATGACATTTTTACAAAATCTTTTAAAAAACAAAAAAGTCTTATATCAATCTACTATATATATAATATAGTATATATATAATATAAACTATGTGTATATATATATAATATATAGTATGTGTGTATATATATA
>JANRMT010049767.1:11774-21774 GCA_026402145.1 Polypterus bichir lapradei
ATATATATATATATAATATGTAAAGCAGGAGACAAACAGTGATAAAGAGCAACACCTTGATGACTTCATATTACTGAAAGCCTTAAAGGCAACTGACCCAACGTTTTTGCAGACACATACTCTTGATAGAACTGACTCAAGGTGGCCGTTTTCTGGGTTATGAGTTCACAAGGCAAGAAGGGGAAGGTCTTGGCGGAGAAATTAGAGAAGAAATGGCTGTCAGTCTTCTGTTCTGCAGAAGAAGGAGATGAAAAGGTATTAGTATACAATGCCAACCCATGGTCAACAGGTAATTACCCTTACCAAAACCCTTAAGCTGTCTACCACGTGCACATGCATGACAACTTTTTTTAAATAAATAAAACAACATCAAAAAGAACATTCATGATTAAAATAAATGATTATTAGAGTATTCCTTAACTTTCATTGTTTGAGTATTTTTTTCTTAATGTCCAAAAGATTTTGACAAGAAAAAAACACAAATCTTGAGCATAATGAAGAATGCTCCAACAGTGTTAAATATATATATGTTTTTCATGTCATCTGGACATTGCAGTACAAAAGAAAACCTTTGTAAACGATTGGAGGCACATTCTGAGAAATTTGGCTCCTTGTTGTGCACAGAAAACCACTTCTAGACTTGTGTCATTTCAGTTTTAGGATTAATGCACAATTTCTACAGTAAGTAGCATATCCTTATTATTGCTTCTTCTTAAAGAAATAATAATATTGAAAGCAGCATAATGGTCTTAGGTTTGGATGCTTCCACTAGAAAAAAGATCTGGTTTTTCAACCTTGAATAGAACAGGAGTAAATGGAAGAAATAACAGGAGGTACATTCAAAAAAATTGTGCAACGTGGTGGACCAGAGAAATCCTTTTACACACTGCGCAATTGCAAACTCATTATTAACTTACTTACTGGAAGCTGCAAAAAAGCTCAATGTTCTATTTAACATAAGATTTACACAATTATTTTGAGACTCTATTGTTTTACTTTTTTTAAAGTACCTCTTCTATCGAAGGTTGGAAAGTATTATAGCAATTTCAACTTTGGAAGCACTAACTGGAAAAAAATGATGTGGTGATGCATCCAAACCACGCACATAAATTATTTAAACTGGAGTGCCCACTTCTCCCTATACTCCACTTTCCACAAATTTTGTATTATTAAATCATTAGAAGCAATGTCTACTTTTTTTCTTCATTATGTAGCCAAATGTTCTGATGTAACACAGGAATTTATATATTAGCATATAAAATACAACAAACATCTAAATGAGGTTTTGGCCTTATGTGTGAGTACAAAGAAATGTGTTGTAATTTAATAATTTATCAACTTTTACTGGTGCAGAGAAAATAATAAAAAACAGAATTATGTGTACTTGCTGAATTGCACCTTTGAAAGTCTGCACAAATTTCCAACTTTCTCAATGAAGTAAATACATTTAGTCTGAATGATGATTATTTTTATTTTATTTTAGAAAATGCCTATAGTTGTATTCAGCATTCACTGAACAAGAATAGGGTGGCACAATGGTAGCGCTGCTGCCTTGCAGTAAGGGGACCTGGGTTCGCTTCCCGGGTCCTCCCTGCGTGGAGTTTGCATGTTCTCCCTGTGTCTGTGTGGGTTTCCTCCGGGTGCTCTGGTTTCCTCCCACTGTCCAAAGACATGCAGGTTAGGTGCTGGCGATCCTAAATTGTCCCTTGTGTGTTCCATGCAGTGGGCTGGCACCCTGCCCAGGGTTTGTTCCTGCCCTGTGCTGGCTGGGATTAGCTCCAGCAGACCCCTTTGTTAGGATATAGTGGGTTGGTCAATGACTGACTGAACAAGAATAAATAGTGCATAAAAGGATAAGAAATCTTTGCATATTATATATATTGAGAACTTGAAATTTTAATATCATAATTATGGGAATGTGCACATGAAACTCAAAGGCAAAAGAAAAGCTATTTTGTAAATTACTGGACACTCAGGAGAACATAAAGACTTAATGGTGCACATAACATCTAGAACAGTGGCTCCCAACCTCTTCTATGCCCCTCACCCCTAGAAAATGTTTGATTGATGTTCATACCCCCTATAAAACTAATAACACATTTGAAGATGAAGAAGTCACATTTCTAATTTTTGAGCCACAAACAGAACCACATATAGTACTATGGGTTAACAAACTGAACTAAAAAAAATAAGATGGATGCTCAGAACATAAAATGTAAGCATAAAGCAATTTACCTTTATAAATCTGAATAATCTTAAAAATGTGTCTCCCATGAAGCTTATACACTCGATTGATGATTCAGTTGTTGGGATATTCCGGGAAGCATCAAAGATCAAGAGCTTAGGGGGATTGGAGACCACCGTGAAGCAACAGGGGCTGATGCACTGCTAAGCAATGAAATGTAGTCAAGGAGCTTTGTCCTTTGTGCTTTTGTTGCATCCAGCTCAGTCCCCTTTGCACACCTCCACTCCAACAAAAATGTCAATCAAAAATCAAAATCAGTGATGTTTCAAGGTCAGGGCTTGCAGAGAAATCACCCTTCTCTATGGATCATTGCAAAGTCCAAATTCAATTCTCTTAAAAAAAAAGTTATTCGCCTTTAGGAACATTTGCCTACAGCAAGGAACCTGTGAGAATGCAGATTTCTGTGGCTCATTCACAGGTAACAATTGGGCATGGAATGCTTGATTCTTTTCATATCATACAGTACAACAGGAGTACTAACTAATAAATGACCTACAATTAATGGCACGATACTGATTGCATCGCAATAAATTTGGACAACATACCTCACTCAGTTTTGGTGAATTGCGATTCAACCTACCTCTAAAAATGCCATCTCGCGCCACCAGGTACCCCAGGTTGGAAATATGTGATCTAGAAAGACATGGAAAGAGTTTAAAATAGTAACAAATGAAAATGTGTGGTGTTGCAGTGTTAGTGATACACTAATTAATTTTTTTGGAAGCACAGCTAAGTTCTGTTTTCTATGGTTCAACAGTAAATAAAAAAGTGTCCTCAGCAAAAGTAAACACAATATAAATATCAGTTAAGTGCAAAATAGGCGAGTTTCCTGAGTTGTAAACTCAATCGTAACATCAATCGTTAATTTACAAGGGTTTCACAAAATCCATCATGAATAATGCTCCCTTAACTATTGATTAATTGCAAAATGCTTTTTAAACTAGCTACCTCTTGCTTCAGCTATAGTGACAAGACAATGTCTGCCAGACATACTGTAGTGTATAATAATTTGATTTATAATTGTCAAGATAAAATGCATTAATGTATTTGTATGATAATATAGAGGTAAATCATTTAGTAAATGTAAATTTCTTACTGTTAGTAACTAAGAATATTTTTCTATACTTTAAAACTTTTGAAGAATCTAATTATAACTATATTTATGATCACTGATATGTTTTTGGTATTGCGATTGGTTATAAAAAGAAGCAGGGCTGGTATGTTGGGGAGGGATATTATTCCTGTCATGAACAAAACATCCTCAGAATAAATTAATTGCTGTGTTGATGTTTCTCATCACCACTTCATAAACCCAACACTCACATATTATTTAAGATGAATAACTGGGCTACAACTGATATTCATTCATACTCTCATCCTCTTGGAGCATAGATGTAAAGGTTCTCTGCATTGAATGTACAGGTGACTAGTAGTCACTAAAGAATTTAATGGATGTTTAGGCAAAGTGGCCTGGAAAACACACAATGTCTTAATCTGTGGTCAGTTAGGTAGTGTGTCAGAATCTAAGAAACAGCGAGTTTTGTGGTGGATTGCTACTAGGCTATAATGGTATTAACAACAACAAACTAACAATGTTATTAATTTTATTTATCCAGTTAATAATACCTTAATCATGTTGTTGATATTATGTAGCTTTTTCTAGTTACTTTGACATTATTTTCTTGGATGCCACATTAGCACTATCAAATCATGTTCAAACAAGACCAATTAATTTATCTTATTTTTGCAGAAGCATAATCAGCCTTGGAGATTGTTGTCTTTACTCATTATTTTAAGTTAATATAACTTTTAAATACTCAAAACATGGGATGCCAATATTCACTATACGCAGTTGAATTAAGTTGATTTATCTTAAAATAAACAAGTTTTATGTATGTGACTATCCTATATTTGCATAAAGATCCACCTCTCATTACATTGTGGTCCAAATGAATTCTCCACACCTTGGTACCGTTGGAAAGAAAGTTAAAGACTTAACAGTAAACTGATTTTTGTGTATGCCTTGCATTTTTTGTGGTTGTGGAAGCTGATTTATGATGCTGTTTAATTTTTTTTAGAAAACACTGGCACATTAGTTACCCACTTTACATCACAAATGCATCTTTTTCTTTGCCTCCTATAAAACAGTACTGTATTACAGTTTGTGTTGACGCAGTATAAATGACTATTTGAAGATTATTATGCACAAAATGTCTGGATAGCTTTAGCATAATCTCAATGATATGTATTGATTTTTTTTGGAATTGCTAAAGTTGTCTATGTTTAAATTACTTAACTTCGTTAACTTAAAATATATGCTTAGACTAACAGTTTTAATCAATAAAAGCCAAAAAGACTGTTTGAATTTAGTTCTATCAACAATTATATTTTATGTTGACATAAAGCTCTCTATATATTTTAAATCAGTTTAAATCACTGTTTGACTGAATGGAAATGTTTGGCATAAATGACTTAAATTCATTCAATAAATTATTTGTTTTGAGTGTTAATATTTCATGTTGTGGTGAGAGATGTCGATGGCAGAGCAAGTTTACATAAAAACAGTGCAGGAGGGATATTGATGGTTTTAATTGTTAATCCTTTTTAGTGGCGGCACATCCTACCTTAGCATGTGTTAGTGTGGACTTTAAAGATTGCCAGCTGAGACCAGCACGATAATCAGACATCACCAGCTGAGTGAGATTCAGGTAGTACAATGGAGCTGCACAAGTGCTGGCAAGTAAAGACGAAAAACAAATGGAATAGAAATGAAACCAAAATCAATCACTGGGCTGTAGGAAAGGTATATGGGGGAGAACTGCTGAGCAGATTACAGGGAGCAGGACTGAGAGCAGGAAAAGTTTCAAGAAATGGTATATGATCAGCAGAAAAGGCAGAACTGGTGAAAAGGTAAGAGAGGCCATGGGAGCAGGATAAAAGATGGGATTCTGCTGTGGTGACATTCTGCAGTGATGATAATGCGTCTTGAGGGAGCTGTGGGCAGTGATGGGGTTTGCAGCTTTGTGGACTGCAGTGACCAGATGCAGTGGCAGTTCAGGTTTGTGGGTAGTGACGGAGGTGGCACTAAGGGAATGCAATGGGCTACGTTCATGGGACACCCATGGGTCCTGATGAGGGCCAGAGAAAGAGTCAGAGGAGCATATGAGAGTTTACCTTTCAAAATTGGATTTTAACCATTTATTGGCTTATTTATTTATTGTGATTTTTAATATCCACTGGACACTATTTTTATGGATTATTTATGGTAAGGAATGCACTGCACTTTATTTATTGATGGACACTTATATGGAATCTGTTTGTGTAATAATTAGCTAGAAGCTCTGCTATAATTTGCACAGTATTTTAACATTTAATCAGAGATCATAACAGTTAGAGATCAGCACTATGTCACAACATGGGAGAATTTTGGAACCTGTATTTTTTGCTAATTGTCTGACTCAGAACTCTATGTAAAGGATTCACATGGTCTCAGAAACTCATAGTTATTGTCTGTTCAATAGCATGTGTGTTAAGAAATTGTGCATGTCTTACCCATGTTGACATAAGATTCATACAGTGGCATAGATTTCAACAGTATAGTATTAGGACGATTGTCAAAGCAAAATTGTTTTGTTGTGAGTGAGCCCAAAAAAGAAGTGACATTCCATGAAGGTTTGTTTCCTGTATTGTGTTTTTGCTACCACAACAAGTGAGGTCTGAAAAATGCTATGTAGAAGGATACTCGTCATAAAAATAAGAAAAAGACACATCCAGAGTTCTGCATTCAGATCCTGGACTGTTTTCAAGTTCTCTCTGTATATCCACAGGTATTCTCCTATTATGTACAAGTGTGTCCTGAGATGGACTGGTTTATCTTTTAGTGTTGCTTTTTGGTAAGATAGGATTCAGATCCCTTATGATCCCAGGTTTGGAAGAAAATTAAACAAATTAACAAAAAGAAAAAAACTAGGAATTATTCCTCTTCCTGATGCATTTCGCAACTGTTGTACTTCTTGAAGTATGCACAAGCCAATCAAAGACAGCAAAGAGATAGTGAAAATGCAGATTATGCCTGTATTTTATGTGAAGCAAAGATTGTACATTGAAATACAGTACAGATTTAGCAATATAATTTTATGGACAAGTTTCGAAATGTATTTTATAACGACCTGAGGCAGTATCAAAAAATGTGTCATTATATTTAATATATTTCCCCACTGGGAGAGGTTCTTCACACCAATTGTACCATTAGGAATATTTGGTATGTTTCAAAAAATGCTTCAGGCATTTCAAAATAGAGAAGTATTATTAACTTGTCAATATTAAAACAAGTGATTGTTGTTTGATAGATCCATTTCATTTGGCAAGAGATTGTATTCCCTTGTTACATATGTTAGTGTATTGGGCCTTCATAGGATGTCTCTAGAGACTGATCAATAGCCTTTTTTTCCATTTTTGAAAAACAAACAAAAACTATATGCCGATAAAAGCAAAGGCCATAGGAATATAAGCAGTACTTCACTTCTGTTCAGTACCAAAGCAAATTTAACTGTTAAACCTGGGTTATGACTTAGACACATATTTCAAGATTATAAGAGTGCACTGGAACTTAGATTTATTAAGTGTCAAATTCATCCAACGAGTTTTGATATGAGATTTTTTGTGATTTACAGTATTCTGCAATTCCAGTTAAGTGTCCGATGAAATATTTCATGGTCCCCGTTGAAGATCCCCACACACAGCCAATCATAAAAGTGGAGAGGTCTGGGGCTTCCTCTTTGAAGAATTGACACAACTCATCAGAGCAGGTGGATGGGTGACCCTTGGAGCTGAAGAGCATCCTTTGGAAAATCACAGTCAACCGTTAGAGCTTCTTTAACCCACTGCAACCACTTCACAAATCATATCAATCACAATAAATACAACATCCCAGTGGCTACCCTTGACCCATTTTCAGTCACAGACCAGAGTTTAAGAAACTTGATCTAAAGAGTTTTGCAGCACCAACTGAAACTATGTTTTAAAGTAGTAAAAAAAATTAAAGAAGTGATTAAAGTAACTGATTAAACACAGTCAGGATTCATTACAGCCAACACTGCTGTTGTGATGTGAAATTCTACATACAATTTGATAAATATTTTGTATGTCTTTATTTGTAACTGAGACAAAGCAATGTAATATTAGTGTTACATTATAGATAATAACAGCAATGGTTTGATGGTTTAAGAACCCCTTTCCCCCTTTAGGATGGAGTCTCTTTGAATTTTATGACAGAGTTGGGGGGAAGTGCCTCAAACAAGTTTGGCCAATGTTTCTTTGAAGTCTCTCTGTCAACCCCCACACAAAGCTAGGCTGCCTATCTGCCAAGCTTAACCTTAACATATGGTTTGGGGGGCAGGTGTGAAGATGTTCTGTCCCCCCATTGGTCTGAAGTATTGCTGTTTGGAATTGACTTGTATCAAAATCCTTTAACACTAGAATTACCAGAGCCTATGAAAAATCTCGTAGATCCGTCCCACCTTAAAACGTTTCACACCTCTCCGTCACGTCTTTTGTCTTCTAAATTTGTGGCTAAGCAGCAAACAGCAAGCAGCCCAATATCACATCCCCCACCGGCGCACAGTTTTCTCAGCTCAAGTCTGTTTACCTGCATGTCAGTTGCTTGGAGTTGTATAGAGTGAGACGTCAAGCAAAATTACACCTTTTATAAATACTATATCGTTATTTGGAACACTTGCATTTCATGTGTGTTTCGTGTCTACATAGATCTATGTACACACATCGTTAAAAAAGAAACTTTTTCATGTTTTAGTCATAATTGACAAAATGAAACATGAAGTTTATAATGTGTGAAGCCTTAAGTCCAAATATCAAAGAAACAGTTTCACAAAAAGTACAAATATAATAGAACAAGTGCGCTTTTATTCAAAAATATAACTACAGAAAAACAACCCGCATTAGAGTGCGATATTGACACACATTTGCTACAAGTGCTGTGGTGGTGCAACGGTATCAGCTCTTGGCTGGTGGTCTGAACTTCATAGGTTCGATTCCAGATGAGTCTGTTTTAAAAAGTGAGCTGCACGTATTCTTACTATTTTAAAATAAAAACATAAATTTGATTGCAGTCTTTAACAGCCGGTGTTATTTATGATACTTGTAAAGGTTTTTTTTATTTTTTTATTCTGTTATTCTCTCAGCCACGTTCACGATCCCAACTTAAACCCGCATTTGACACTGCTGTTTTCTTAGACACGCTATAACAGAGGCAAACTCAAATCATAATGACTGTTCTACATCGGATCAAGAATGCACTTTTGCCATTGCTGTACTTTGTATGTGTACATGGGAAGCACTGCACTCATGACTTTACGCTATAGGCAGTAAGTAAATAAATAATATCTATATAGTAATAAGAGTAATTTTTTATTACGTAGCAGCTTTCCTGTCTGCCTATTATATAGTGCCTTTCCTTCCTATCTATCTATATATCTGTCCCCTTAGCTGTTTTTTTATATATCTATTATATATCTATTAGTGCCCTATGGGGTGCCAAACAGGCAATTACAATGATTTTTGGAATATATAAAGTCATTCCTGAATATATAAAGTCAAAACTTGAATATATAAAGTCGTCATCAGAATATATAAAGTCATTCCTGAATATATAAAGTCACTCCCGAATATGTAAAGTCAAGGCCTGATTATATAAAGTCATTGTCAGAATATATTAAGTCATTACCGAATATATAAAGTCAGCGTCGGAATAGATAACCTCATTCCTGAATATATAAATTTAAAGTCAGATTACAGTATATTGATATTGATTGAAATGACTCAGGCACATTTTTAGTAAACTCAATGAGTTCCTACTACAATGTAATGAACTAAGTTAACAAAAACATCTTCAGAAAAATATTTAAAAAAAAAACACTGTTCAGTTAATTAATTCAAAATGATGTATGTGTCCAGCATTTTGAACACTATATTTATTTATTCTTTTTGTATGGGCGCATTTTTGGACGAACCTCACAAGCCTGATCGACTCTGAGTGGCTTCTGTCGAAGTTTACCTTTCACTAGTACGAGTGAAATTATAAGCATGGAAATTTTATATATTCAGGAATGACTTTATATATTCAGGAATGACTTTATATATTCCAAAAATCATTGTAATTGCCTGTTTGGCACCCCAAAGGGCACTGTATAATAGATATATAAAAAACACCTAAGGGAATAGATATATAAATAGATAGGAAGGAAAGGCACTATATGATAGGCAGACAGGGAAGCTGCTATATAATAATAAAATTACTGTTATTACTATATGGATAGAAAGGGAGTTCAGACAGGCAGAATAGCGAAGTTTAAAAAAATATATATATATATTTTCTCCCCAGCGGGAAATCAAACTCAGGTCACTAAATTACATCAAGTCTGCTATGCTGTAAGTGACGAAATCTTACCAGTACACCACAGAAGCTGTTGTGACACTCTTGAACCTTTTGTGAAAGTGTTTATTTGATCTTTGGCTTTCAGGCTTCACACATTTTATAGTTTATGCTTACATTTTGTAACATTTATTACTAAAATATGAAAAAGTGTCTGTTCTAACAACGTGTTTACACAGAATACTGTAGAAATGGAACACACATGAAATGAGTGTGTTCCAAATAACGGTCTATTTTTTCCACTCTAAAACTCCACTTCACTCCCAGATAATCAAGGCATGAGCTGGGAGAAGTTCATGCACATT
>JANRMT010049781.1:0-12400 GCA_026402145.1 Polypterus bichir lapradei
GAGAAAGCACATATACATAAGTATTCACAGCCTTTGCCATGAAGCTCAAAATTGCGCTCAGGTGCATCCTGTTTCCCCTGATCATCCTTGAGATGTTTCTGCAGCTTAATTGGAGTCCACCTGTGGTATATTCAGTTGATTGGACATGATTTGGAAAGGCACACACCTGTCTATACAAGGTCCCACAGTTGACAGTTCATGTCAGAGCACAAACCAAGCATGAAGTCAAAGGAATTGTCTGTAGACCTCCGAGACAGGATTGTCTCGAGGCACAAATCTGGGGCAGGTTACAGAAAAATTTCTGCTGCTTTGAAGGTCCCAATGAACACAGTGGCCTCCATCACCCATAAGTGGAAGAAGTTCGAAAACACCAGGACTCTTCCTAGAGCTAGCCGGCCATCTAAACTGAGCGATTAGGGGAGAAGGGCCTTAATCAGGGACGTGACCAAGAACCCGATGGTCACTCTGTCAGAGCTCCAGAGGTCCTCTGTGGAGAGAGGAGAACCTTCCAGAAGGACAACCATCTCTGCAGCAATCCACCAATCAGGCCTGTATGGTAGAATGGCCAGACGGAAGCCACTCCTTAGTTAAAGGCATATGGCAGCCCGCCTGGAGTTTGCCAAAAGGCACCTGAAGGATTCTCAGATGAGACAAAAATTGAACTCTTTGGTGTGAATGCGAGGCATCAAGTTTGGAGGAAACCAGGCACCGCTCATCACCAGGCCAATATCATCCCTACAGTGAAGCATGGTGGTGGCAGCATCATGTTGTGGGGATATTTTTCAGCGGCAGGAACTGGGAGACTAGTCAGGATAAAGGGAAAGATGACTGCAGCAATGTACAGAGACATCCTGGATGAAAACCTGCTCCAGAGCACTTTTGACCTCAGACTGGGGCGACGAATCATCTTTCAGCAGGACAACGACCCAAAGCACACAGCCAAGATATCAAAGGAGTGGCTTCAGGACAACTCTGTGAATGTCCTTGAGTGGCCCATCCAGAGCCCAGACTTGAATCCGATTGAACATCTCTGGAGAGATCTTAAAATGGCTGTGCACCGACACTTCCCAACCAACCTGATGGAACTTGAGAGGTGTTGCAAAGAGGAATGGGCGAAACTGGCCAAGGACAGGTGTGCCAAGCTTGTGGCATCATATTCAAAAAGAATTGAGGCTGTAATTGCTGCCAAAGGTGCATCGACAAATTATTGAGCAAAGGCTGTGAATACTTATGTACATGTGATTTCTCAGTTTGTTTTTTTTTTTTTTTTTAAATTTGCAAAAACCTCTAGTAAACTTTTTTCACGTTGTCATTATGGGGTGTTGTGTGCAGAATTCCGTGGAAAAAAATGAATTTAATCCATTTTGGAATAAGGCTGTAACATAACAAAATCTGGAAAAAGTGATGAGCTGTGAATACTTTCAGGATGCACTGTACCAGTAACAATTAGTGGCAAGCAATTTCTTAATGTCACAGATACAGCATACTGGTTTAGAATGTGACAGAATGATGTGCATGTTCTTCAGTTGTCTGCATGCATTTTCCTCAGGGTGCCCTGGTTTTTCCTTCCATAACCCCACAGGCATACTTTTTTAGATTGACTGGTGACTGCCAAGCAGCCCAGTATGGGTTTGGACTTGCATTCTGTACTGGCAGCACTGAGGAAAAGGCAGGAAACAACTCAGAACATTTTCTGGTTCTCCCTGTCCCTGAAATATTTTGGAATATGATGTTAAAATGCACAGACAGACTAGACTTTTAAATACATTTTTTTGGGAACCGGTCATGGAAAAAAAACTCACTTTGTTATTAATCATCTTTCCAGGTAAATGATAGCCCTTACGGGTAATATTACGTAACACTGACATAAAATCAGTCTTTAAAATGCAAAAATAAAAAATTATAAAGAGATGATAATTACAGTACATTGCTTGATGTCTTCAGACCCAAAATTCAAGAAGGTGTGGTTTAACACTGAATAAGAATGCATATTTTTTGGTGTTCATCGACTGAACAGAACAAATCAGAAAAGGAGGCATCACTTTTTACATGTGCAAGAGGTCCAACTTGTGGATAACATGTATTGGTTTTACATAATGTGTGTTAATTTACTGACTAGTACTGACTAGTTCAGTTTAACTTGAGGTAAAATACATTCTTTTAGGGGTTTCTTCCTACAAGGTTCCAGGACATAAGGTCACAGAGACAGAAGTAAGGAATACATCAGATTTGCAGTTCTTTTGAATAACACATTCTTTCAAGAAAACAGAGACTTGTACATAGGTCAGAAATACAAATTAGAATTTCAGTGTACATACAACATTACTGCTACTATTACTACTATAATAAAAGGAGAAAATTGCTTCAGAAGAGAAATTAAGCAATCAGTAACTATTAATATTTATATTTTCTTAAGAAAAATCTAATTTGTCACAAGTTCCTCATTAATAAATTTTAAAAGCGGAACGTGGCTGTGACATTAGTATAGGACAAAAAGATACTAGGGTCAGAACTCTAAGCTAGCAGTATCAGTGTTTTGTGTGGCTCTACTTCATCTTGTTGTTTATCTCTGGTATTTTTTTCTTATTCTTTACTTGCAGTAACCAAACTTATATTAAATGATATAAAACCTCACAAAAAACAAAGTATCAGTGCGTAAAAAAACATATTTTTCTGTCTTAACAAGTGGCAAGCTTCTGGATGGCCTCCTATCAATGATGCTTTTGGAAATCTACTGCAAGTTTAAAAAAAAAAAAAAATAAGTCACAAAGTTGAAGTTACACAGGGGTTGGATATTCCAACAAGACAATGACCCAAAACACAGTTCGAATTCTGCAAAGGCATTCATGCAGAGGGAGAAGTACAATGTTCTGGAATGGCCGCCACAGTCCCCTGACTTGAATATCATCGAAAATCTATGGGATGATTTGAAGCAGGCTGTCCATGCTTGGCAGCCATCAAATTTAACTGAACCGGAAGAAGAATGGTAAAAAATATCTCCATCCAGAATCCATACACTCATCAAAGGCTATAGGAGGCATCTAGAGCCTGTTATATTTGCAAAAGGAGGCTCAACTAATTATCTAATATCTCTGTTTGTGTGCCCAAATGTATGCACCTGTCTAATTCTGTTATGATGCATATTGCATATTTTCTGTTAATCCAATAAACTTAACGTCACTGCTGAAATATTACTGTTTCCATAAGGCATGTCATATATTAAAACGAAGTTGCTACTTTAAAAGCTCAGCCAATGATAAACAAAAATCCAAAGAATTAAGAGGGGTTCCCTTATGACAGTACTGAACAATAGTGGACATCAAGAAGGAAATCAAATGATAGAAAAGTTATTATCACACTATAGAAAAACTGACATGAGGAAACAACTGCAAATACTGGCAGCAACAGCCAGAAGACAGGTGGGTTGAGGACCTGCAGGCAGTGTACCAGTCTACTGATGAGCACATTGACGCCCACACACATTAATTCCAGATTAGTTTAGTTCTGCTAATCAGCTATGTATATCTGTGTGAATTGTGTAAAAATAGGGGAATTTCTGAAGGAAACCTGCAAAATTTAATTCAATAGAACCTCAAGATGGAATTAAGCATCCAAGTGCTGTGAAATGACTTAGAATTCAGCAAATTAGAATATATTGTACAGCCAAGGGCGTATATACTGACCGACTATTTGAAGGCATCCATCTGGATGAATTTCTCCAATATCTCCTGTGCAAAACCATCTCTGTCCATTTTCATCCACAAAAAAATCTTCACCAACTTTATCACATTTGTAATATCCTTTTGTGACATTTGGTCCTCCAATCAAAATTTCTCCACGGGGGTTAGGTTTGTCCATATCTGTATATCCACCTGTACAAATCAAATAAAATGAACTCTGATTACTATGAGAATTCACATTAATAACATACATATTTATATTGCTGGGATGGGCTCCTGCACCCTGTTACCTTGTTCAGGATTAACAGGGCTTAGAATGCATGGTATTTAAAGAACTGTATATGGCAACACTGTTTGTAACTAATTGGTGCAACTGCTTGCCCTGCAACCATGGCTTGGATAAAGAAAATTGATGGAGAGATGCATTTTCTGTGTCTAAACATTCTGATACTACTGTATGTTTTAGTGTCCTACTCTTATTTCTAGAATTTTGTTTCCCCTGGGTTCACTGAAAAAAAAAAAAAAGAAGAATCTACAAAGTAACCTCTCGTTCTAAAGCTCAAGAGAATAGTTTCTATAAAGTTATTATATCTAAACACAGTTTTTGCGTTATATTTGAAGTATTCTTTAGCAAGTGAACCTCCAGTCTAGAATGCTAGAATAATATAAATCACTTACAAAAAATTCAATTTTAATGGAAACGCAAAAGCTTCTGCCTTATCACTTTTACGTTTTGGAGGTATTAAGCATGCATCATGTTCTTTTGTATTCTTATGTTTCTTTGCTACTCCCTTTCTCCCCTGAACTTTTTACTATCCTCTGTCTCTCAATTATTGCGTTCCTTCAAAAGAAATGTTTGCAAAATTTAAAGTCAACTGGACTTAAGTATAGATTTGTTTTTAACTTCAGAGAAATACATGCAGTTTGTAATATGGTTTGTGTTACAATAATACAAGTCAAAACACAAATGTGCACAGTTCATACAAAAATGAACATACTTGAAAACATACTCTCACTCTCCTTCACATAATTTCATTCTGTTTACAAGTTTTCACTCTTGTCCGTCATATTTTTACAGAAAGAACAGTATAACTCTTAAATTCTCCTTTAATATTTTCTGTAATATATGAAATAATTTACAGATATCACACAAATATTCAATTTGAAACTTATTATTATTATAATTCCAAACTTTTTTATTTTCCCCTGTTTAAGCAATGAACACTTTCTAAATCTTTTAAGTATAGTAATTTTGTTGTTTTTATTTGTATATAAAGCTTAACTTCACACCAAATGTACTACACACAGATATCTGGATTTAATCTAATAACACACCCTTACAAAAAGGTTCAGGTTACAACTTGAATTACGGTACATTCGTCTAAGGATGTGAAGAACCAAAACTGTTTAGTCTTCATTAATGTTAAATGTAGCTGATGACTAAATGAATATTCCACATTTCATTTTTAGCCTCTAATACTGTATATACATACTTATATTTTTGACAGGAAAACCAATAAATGTTTTAAGTTGGAGATACTGCACTTGTACAGATACACACATTTCTATAATATGATAAAGGAAGCAAAAGTAAATCATAATTTATCATATATAGTAAAGATTAATTAAAGATTAATTAAAGTGTTTCTTTCTGATTTTGTTAATGCAATATTTTGGCTACAGATGGGTTCCATGCATACAGAATACACAATGTATGCACAACAGCTATGTCTCTGAAATAAACCAATATGTTTACTAAAGAAATCTTTCATAAAGCTTTAGAGCTTTAAGTGGACCGGAGGATACCCTTTAATTTTCGCATATAATTTGAATGTAATGTTATTTATTAGTTGTCCTAAACAACACTGCTAAAATATCATTTCAAACATGTGTCAGGTTACTTATGCTGCTTGTTAGCATATTCAATTACCAAATTAGTCATTTTTTGGATGTTATGGGCAGTTTACATCATCTTGAAGTCACAGTTTCCACCGAAAAGTTTTTGAAATTAAAACTATATTATTACAGGGAATGATTTTTGAAAGCATAATTTTTTATCTAAAATTTTTCAATCATACCAAACACTGTTTCTGTCATGACTTAAATTCTTAAATGTGATTTATTTCAGGATACAAGTGACAAAAGGTTGTATTTACTGTTCAAAACACATTAGAGAGACCTGACCTTTCAATTATGTTATAGCCTTTTCATCCATAATGATAAGCAGTGAAGCAAACTTGCTAACTTACCATGTAAGAAGAAATATTTTTGTTTTCATTTTTATAAACAAAAAAACAGATTAACATTTACCTTCAATCCAGTCCCGCAGCTTGATTTCACAGCAGATGAGAGGGGCCCCCACCCGCCCAGTGCTGTAATCTGCAACTACAAGCAAAACAAAAGCATCACATCAGATGGGGAGAACACATGCAGAGACACACAGAACCAGTCACATCATTTTATCTTATTGTCAACATGAAACTATAAATAAAATACTCCAACATGGGACAGATTTTTTTCAGTTTTTTTTTGCTGTAAATTGTTTTGGAAACACAGTAAACATTCTTCACAGATATACAGAAATTACAAAGACTTTTATTTTGTATTATTATACAATTCTTTAAACAACTGTACTATTTAAAAATAGTATGTCCAATTGTGCATAAAACAGTTGCTCAGAGATTAACCCTGATGCTCCATAACTTAGATGTTTGGGTCTTAAGTTTAGACATCGGCACATTCTAACGTGCACTTCCATGAGACACTGGAGGAAAACCAGAGTACTGTACATCAAGAGAAACTCTCATACATATGGGGAGACTATGTGAACATCACTAAGAGTCAGATTAACATAACTGTTTTCCTAATAATACATAGGGTACAGTTTGAAATTTACAAAAATCAGAATTTACATTTTCTGTTTAAATGTTAATACATCTTTCATCTATAACAAACAGGCCTGTGAATGCAATGGAAACACTACATAAAAGAAAATTTGTGTTCTTACAGCTATTAACTTTCAGAATTAATTTTACTTACACATAAACAATTAATTTTTTTCTTAATATTATTCCAATACATAAATGCCTAGGAAACACTTGATGGAACAACTTACCTTCTGTGATTGTCCCTGCTCCACAGGTCTCTGTCAATCCATAGCCCTGTCCAACAGGACAGCAGAAACAGATATTCATGAAGCGTTGGGTGGCTGGTGATAGTGGGGCACCACCTGAGAGCATCATTCGCACATTGCCACCTAACAATGATTTCACCTTTTTGAATAAAAGCCTAAGAAGTTGGAGAATATAAGGGTTATCTTAAAGTAGCTAATATTTCCAAAGTAGAACAAAAATATGCTTTATAATGAAAATGAAAGATGTATACTATAAACTATACAGCAACAAAAATATACATTTGAAATCCTATTACAAGACACCAATAAGAATGGAAAAATGAAGATCTCTCAAACTCAGTTTAGCTATCAAAAATCTAAATTTGGCCAATAAAATGGAATGCACAGGGCTGTTTCGGTAAAATATGGACCAGACCAGGCTTCACTTGTAGAGCTTCATGGAATACTTCAAAACTTAAAATACATAGGTTTAAAATGCAGATATGGTACAGTATTTTGGAACAGATGAAAATTTAGTATAATTGCTGACAGAAACACAGACAGAAAGTGTAGCATTTAGGGTCTTTGGTAACTTTGGTGTTTTTACTTATATGAAAAAGATTTTTTTTTAAATCATAAAATACTATTCTGTAAACGGCTTACAGGAAAAGGACTATTTCAGAAGTAATTGTCTTCTATATATCAAATCTACTTCTATTAATTTCAGGAAAAGTTTTTTTTAACAAAACTGATTAATCATAAATTCCTTAAAGTAAAACTTTTCTTAAAATAAGAACACGTGTCTATAGAAAAACAGCTGTCAGGTAATCTATGGAGTGGAGACAGGCCAAAATATTACAAAAAGCAATTCTGCTCCTATTTTTCTTAATTCAAATACAACACACTCAAGTTAGTTTACCACAAGAAAAGAATGTTTCCATTACCAGTTATTCTATCTATTCTTTTGATTAGACATAAAATTACAAACCCTAACAGTAAATTTAAGGAAATTAAAATTTTCAAAAATCATACCATTTTACCAAAGAAATCCAAATTAATTTAGCTTACAAAAAATTAACCAAAAATGATAAAAATGCTTCTTACATATTACAAAGTGGGGCATCAAATCCTCGTTTAATCTGTTCAAGTTTATAGTCATAGCCTAGTTTAAAGAGAGTTTTCTGGATGTAATTCATCTCCTGCACTTTGCTCATCACATTCTTGTAGATTCTATCCATAATTTCCTACAAAGGAAAAATAAATTAAATGTAAAATGACATATTGTAAAAGTGTATCAAACAATGAAACAAATTATTCTTACATTAACCAAAATTACTGCACAATTTACATTATATTGGCAAAGAACATCAATAAATTAGTTTAACCTCTTAGTGCTGGTGTCAGCGCTATAACCCACCAAACTAATTCCATGGTCACAGCAAAAGGACAGTGTACATATATACAGTACACATACGTAAATAAATAAATAAATATACACACACACACACACACACACACACACACACACAGAGTACATACATTTTATCTATATATCTAAACACACACAAACTCTATAAACACATATAACTTATATATTCAGATCAGGAATAGCATTTCTTATGGTATGGGTAGCGTTCAGTTATCCGCCACACACCCCAACTGAATTTTAGCCAAAAACCTCATATATGTCATGTGACCAAATAGCCGACACCCAAAACTTAACTGGTTAACTCTCATAATTTATGGTAAAGTCAAATATATATTATGTTTACTACACTCTGGGCCACTGAACTTAAGAAGTCCTTCATAGTCATGAATGGATGACTAATGGTTTAATTCACAAGTCTCCATTTGCAGACACCAAGTTGTGATGGACATTCATCACATGGATGACCATGTTTGAGCAGTATTATGCAACTTCCACTTCATGATTATCAAATTAACATTGCTCAGAGGGAAATGGAAACATTGCAGTGTAGTTTTCTACTTAGTTAGACTGTGTAGTATACTTTCAGACATATTGTGTGCCCAAAGATGCACAACCAAACCTACCCTTTTATACTGAAATTGACTTCAGGACTCAAAACCACATAAACAACAATCCATTACTCTTGGCTGGGTATTTCAGCTTTTAAGTGGTAACTGTTTGGATAAAGCTGTAGGCCCTGCTTTAGAAACCCAACAAACTAGAACGTCTTAAAAATTAGCAGTCTATTTCAACCTGATATTACACTATATTGTACTTTTTTATTGGTTATTTAAAACACTGCTTATGCGAAACAATCTATTCTACATGTGACCTATAAACTTCTATATTGTTACATACCGGTACAGCAGCCATGAGCGTAGGTTTCAGTACAGAGCAGTCTCCTTTGCTTCCCTTCTTGATTTTTGTTGACTAAGAAGAACAAGGGATGACAGGAAGCAATTAATAAAAAAGGCAATTCAGAGGCATTATGGAACAAAGTAATTAAAATTGTTGAAAAATCATAATATTAAAAATTGTCATACTACCTATATTAATGGTTTTCAAAATGGTTTCCACATAATCTTTGATAGTGTAAATAAATGATTCATATGTATTTTTTTACATGACAGAATGTAAACACAAAAATATGACATAATTCAGATGAAGAAAATACAGCACTGGCTCTTTAGAGCTATGACATCTATGGACGTTTCAGTCATAACAATTTACATATTATCTTCATATGTAATGAAAACACAAAAAAGGCATCAGACCATTATGTGGGTCAAATAACCAAAATACAAAATTCAATACCATATGATTAACACTAGAATTACCAGAGCCTACGAAAAAACTCATAGATCTGTCCCACCTTAAATCGCTTCGCACCTCTCCATCAGTGTCTTAATTGTCCTGTAAATGTGTTGATAAACAGCAAAAAACAAGCAGCCTGCTATTACATCCCCCACCGGCGCACAGTTTTCTCATCTCAAGTCTATTTACCTGCGTGTCAGTTGCTTGGAATTGCATAGAGTGAGAAGTCAAGCAAAATCACACCTTTTATAAATACTATATTGTTATTTGGAACACATGCATTTCATGTGTGATCCATGTCTACCACAATCTATGTACAGTAAACACATCGTTAAAACAGAAACTTTTTCATGTTTTAGTAATAATTGACAAAATGTATGGACATGAAGTGTATAATGTGTTAATACACATGTCTTAGAAATCGCCTTAGTCAATGGGTGGGCCTCTCTGGTAATGTCTTAAACTGGTTTGAATCCTACCTGGCAGGGAGAAAATTCTTTGTTAATTGTGGTAATCACAACTCAAAGACGCATGATATTCTATATGGGGTTCCACAAGGCTCTATCCTGGGTCCGCTTCTTTTCTCAATCTATATGCTTCCGTTAGGTCAGATTATCTCAAGTTACAACGTGAGCTACCACAGCTATGCTGATGACACACAGCTGTACTTATCAGTAGCACCTGATGACACCGACTCTCTCGAATCAATAACACAATGTCTTACTGGTATTTCTGAATGGATGAATAGTAATTTTCTCAAGTTAAATAAAGAGAAAACTGAAATTGTATTGATTGGCAAAAACGGATTAAGTGAGGTTATCAAAAATAATCTTGACGCATTAGGATTAGAAGTTAAGACCAAAGTAAAAAACTTAGGGGTAACCGTTGACTGTAACCTGAATTTTAAATCACATATTCTTCAGACCACTAGGACAGCATTTTTTCACTTAAGAAATATAGCAAAAGTTAGACCTCTTATATAATTGAAAGATGCGGAGAAATTAATTCACGCTTTTGTTTTTAGTCGATTAGATTACTGTAACGCACTGCTCTCAGGACTACCCAAAAAAGACATAAATCATTTGCAACGAGTGCAGAATGCAGCTGCTAGAATTCTAACTCGGAAAAGAAAATCTGAACACATCTCTCCAGTTTTAATGTCACTACACTGGTTACCTGTGTCTTTCAGAATTGACTTTAAAATTCTGCTTATAGTTTACAAAGCCTTAAATAATCTCGCTCCATCTTATATATCGGAATGTCTGACACCCTATATTCCAAATCGTAATCTTAGATCATCAAATGAGTGTCTCCTTACAATTCCAAAAGCTAAACTTAAAAGAAGTGGTGAGGTGGCCTTCTGCTGCTATGCACCTAAAATCTGGAATAGCCTGCCGATAGGAATTCGCCAGGCAAATACAGTGAAGCACTTTAAAACACTGCTGAAAACACATTACTTTAACATGGCCTTTTCATAACTTCACTTTATCTTAATCCTGATACTCTGTATGTTCAATTCATTATAATAACTATTCATGGTGGCACTAAAATCCGTACTGACCCCTACTCTCTCTTCTGTTTCTTTTTCCGGTTTTTCTGTGGTGGCGGCCTGAGCCACCACCAACTTACTCAAAGCACCATGATGTCCCAGCATTGATGGACTAAAAGCCAGAAGTCCACGTGATCATCATCATCATCATCATCAAGTCCTTCCGTGAAAACCATAAATACAAAGAGGACTGTTTCATTTATGTTAGGTAGATTGCCCAGAGGGGACTGGGCGGTCTCATGGCCTGGAATCCCTGCAGATTTTATTTTTTTTCTCCGGCCGTCTGGAGTTTTTTTTTTGTTTTTTCTGTCCCCCCTGGCCATTGGACCTTACACTTATTCTATGTTAATTAATGTTGACATTTTATTTTCTTACTGTGTCTCTTATTTTTCTATTCTTCATTATGTAAAGCACTTTGAGCTACATTTTTTTGTATGAAAATGTGCTATATAAATAAATGTTGTTGTTGTTGTTAAGCCTGATTTCCAAACATCAAATAAACAGTTTCACAAAAGGTTCAAGGACGATACAACAGCTTCCACGGTGTAGCGGTAAGTTTTGCCGACTTAGAATCAAGGGTTCCCGGTTCAATCCTGACTGTCTCCTGTATTTGCTGTTTTCAGTAGTGAGCTGCTCTTATCTATACTAATAAAAGGCAAAGCCCTCACTCACTCACTGACTGACTGACTGACTGACTGACTCATCACTAATTCTCCAACTTCCCGTGTAGGTAGAAGGCTGAAATTTGGCAGGCTTATTCCTTACAGCTTCCTTACAAAAGTTGGGCAGGTTTCATTTCGAAATTCTACGCGTAATGGTCATAACTGGAAGGTATTTTTCTCCATTTACTGTAATGGAGTTGAGCTTGACCGCCGTGGGGGCGGAGTTTCGTGTGACATCATTACGCCGCCCACGTAATCACGTGAACTGACTGTCAACGCACTATGTAGAAAACCAGGAAGAGCTCCAAAATACGCTGAACAAAACATGCATTATATAATTGAGAAGGCAGCGAAACATTAAGAAACGAGCGAGTGACATACTACCATATTCATCAGTACAGCTACTTCGGAAACAAAGCGAGGTATAAACCTAAACTTTAAATTAACTTAATAGACAGGCTGCCGCTGGTGCTTTTCGTGCCCAAGGATAATGCGGGATACAAGTTTAATGAGAGGGCGCAGGATATAAACGAGAGTTTTGATCACTTTGTAACTAAGTTAAAATTGCAGGTGAAGGGGTGTGCTTATGCAAATTCCGAGAGACTGTGTTTGTGG
>JANRMT010049799.1:0-14213 GCA_026402145.1 Polypterus bichir lapradei
AAATAAATCGAGAAGCGCGCGTACATACTTAGTGCATCCCCTCTCGGGAATCGAACCTCGGACGTGGGCGCTACAGGCGAATGCTCTACTATTGCGCCACGGCGTGTGGTTTGTCTATTTGAGCGTAGCAGTGTAATTCGGTTTTTGTTCAGCACTCTTTGGAACTGTTGCTTTTTGTCTGCGCACTGCATCAGTTCACGTGAGCCGCCGAATATGGTTTTATATGTCACTCGCTCGCTTCTAATTGTTTCGCTGCCTTCTTAATTATATAATGCATGTTTTCTTCAGCGCGTTTTGTAGCTCTTCCTGGTTTTCTACGTAATGCGTGATGACGTGAGAGGCATGATGATGTCACATGAAACTCCGCCCCTCGAGCTGAACTCCATTACAGTAAATGGAGAAAAATAGCTTCTAGTTATGACCATTATGCGTAGAATTTCGAAATGAAACCTGCCCAACATTTGTAAGTAAGCTGTAAGGAATGAGCCTGCCAAATTTCAGCCTTCTACCCACACGGGAAGTTGGAGAATTAGTGATGAGTGAGTGAGTGAGTGAGTGAGTCAGTGAGGGCTTTGCCTTTTATTAGTATAGATTTGGGGGCACTTGTCCCTATACTCATCACATATGGTGCTTGTGCAAGTCAGGGTGTTTTTGGGAGAAAAGCCTCAAAATATCAAGAGACAGACAGAGCGAAAACAAAGCCAGACAAACAACGTCAAAGCTCCTGAACTGCCAAAGAGAGGTCCTTCTCTTGTTGATCAAATCAGTCATTGCAGATATTATTTGGGTGTTCATTTAATCAAGTCTGCCTCACCTGCATAAGCTGTTTGAGAAGATGAGATATATACAAATCAACTGTATGTATCATATGCCTGTTTTACAAACCCAAGTCTGTTTCACATGTTCAAGACTACATGTGATTCTTAAACCCAGGTGACCATGTGTTCATTCGAACCTTATACACTACACACTTCTCAAAAG
The DNA here is from genome assembly GCA_026402145.1 of Polypterus bichir lapradei. Lineage (NCBI taxonomy): Eukaryota > Metazoa > Chordata > Cladistia > Polypteriformes > Polypteridae > Polypterus > Polypterus bichir. Next base: position 982 of record JANRMT010049799.1, read on the forward strand.
ATTTCACTAAGCACTAGTGCACTCTGAAAATTAATTCCTCACATTGTTTTATCCTACAACATACAATACTTTTACTTTACTTTTGCATGGTTAAGTGTTTCATGTTCAGCCTCAACCCCTGAAAGATAGAGAATACCAAATGCTAAATTGAAATGTTGTGAGTTTTTCGTTATTTATCCTTCCAAATGAGTGAATTTCATTCACTAAAGTCCAAACTACTGTTTCTCAACTGATGGATGATTCATCTAGAAACCATAATTTCCCAAATTTCTGTCTTTAATTCTCTTTAAAAAAATAAATCCAAATAGCTCTGACATTTGAGACACAATTGTGAGACTGTGTCTCAAGGACCAAAATGCTAAACACTAAATCAAATAACTGAAAATAATGATATGAAAACACACCAGAACGCTCAGAACCACTATGTTCATACAACTCTCAGGTCAGAGATTATGTAAAGTTTTTAAACACAAAATAATAATTATTCTGTTTAATGTATCATTATCATTTTATACACCTAATTTATGACTTGTAATTACAGAATAAGAATCTTCATTCTATTATGGTATTCAAAAAGTCTACTGTTTCAGTGGTTGCCATTGTCAAGATTGTTTGACAGTTATTTATCTTTCTTTGTTTCTGCCTGTTCTTCATTTGCTTCTTTTTCTTTCAAATTGTTGCTGATCAATAGCCATGATTAATACATGGGTATGATGAGGGGAGTGTTGTCATGTAAATGTAGTTAGATATGCTGACATTTTGGTTTACTGGTTTGTTTGAGACTAACATTTGGTAAGTTTATGTATTTGCTCTCATCTTTCCTACCCCTCCCCCCAAAAAAAAATCTAATTGTAACATAACTGGCAAAATCAAAAAAGATAAAAGCATTTTTAAAGTCCCACAGCTGCATTATGAAACAAGTTCACTGAGGCTAAGAATCTGTACTGGTATCCAGATGGTTGCTGGTTCGAATCACCGTTACTGCCAAAGGAGATCCTATTCTTCTGGACCCTTGAGCAAGGACATTAACCTGCAATTACTCCAGGGGCGCTGTATAGTGGATGACCAAAAGGGATATGTGAAAACTAACAAATTCCTAATATAAGAAATTGTATAAAGCGAAATAAAGAGCAAAACAAAAGTTTAATAGAGCTTAAAATACATAAAACATAATCCAATCAAAATACATCAAGACAACATTTCTAAAAAGAAAATGAAAATGAAATTAAAATCAAATCACAAGTGCTAATCAACAAAATTAGCAACCATATAGGAAATGATTGAAGTTCAAACTAAATACCTTTGCTTCACAAATGGAGCAAGCTTATGGAGCATTTAACCAGCCCTACTTCAGTGACTGAACAATTCCTTCAAAACAAGGAGGTACACCACATCTCCTGTTGTATTTGAGACAGCCTAAGATGGCTTACCTAGAGAGATTTTGGGAACACATTTAAAAATGTATTATTATTATTATTAAAATGTACAGTTTTTCCCCCCAAATACAACTTTGATTTTTCATTATTTTGTGTGTCCATGGATCCTGAGCCAAAGCCAATGGTTATCATCCAAAAAAGAAATGAATGAACAAAATACCAAATTAAATGGAGTCAAGGACAAACAAAGAAAGGAGTCACAAAAAGGTTTGGGGCAGCCACCTGTATATTGTTCCTGGCTGCAAAATAGAGATAATTGATGTTTACAGGTTCAAGTCCAAAACAGAACTGACTCAGTAGCACAAAAATGGAGGCTTTAAAGGAGAACAGAGGAAATGACATCAGTGGACCCGGAAACGGAAGTGACATCATTAGTGGGCCCAGTACAGTGCCAACGTCGGGGCCAGGCAGGATTTCCTGTAACTGGTCTGCAGAGAAGTGAAAGAAAGAGTTAGTGCAATTCGTCACTCCCCTGGTCTTGCATGAAATTACACTCATTCAGGCCTTTTAGCTCCTCCCATGTGCACGTGTGTGACAATGGTAAAAACTGTTTAGAAAGACATCAAAACATCTGGAAGATTCACTGCTTCCCAGGCAATTCATTCAAGCTAGGGCAATTGATTAATTTTGTAAAGAGAATGTTGCTTGATGAAAAGGTCTGTTTGCATTACTTGCTTAACATCTAACAGAATAACCATGAATATATTTTGTTACAACATATTCAAGCTTTAAGGAAATATGCTGGAAAATTGGCAAGTTATTCCAATAGTCTTTGCTCAAGAGGGCTTTTTGTTAAGAGTCTAGTTGTACTATTTGCTGAAGCACATGCCTGCCAATTTGAGTCCACCCTTTATACCTGAAATTGTCTGTACTGATTTGCTAGAATTGAGGTAGCACACCTTGATCATAGATAGGAAGAATGAGCTCATTATTTAATATTTCTGGTGTCTCAGGAACTACCAGTCCAATGTTTTAGAACACCACTATTTTTCCAGTTTTTACTGAGATTTAAGCAGTTTAAGTATACTGAATTATCTGAAATGGTGTAATAGTAAGCAGTAAACTGCCAACGTTTTAAAAAAAAGTTTAGGCTATCAAAAACTGAAAAAGTAATATTTTTAAACATATAAAAGAAGGCTACATTTCTGGGAACAAATAATGGGTTAAAAATTGTTACACAGCAGAAGAAATTAATTAAGCCTTGAAAGTTGCTACAAACAATTTCTACAGGTGTCTCAACTTTTGTTGATTGTTTTCAAACCCTTTGTCTGTATTATAAAAACAGTGTTGGGACACACTCTGAAGCATCAGTTAGACAATATTGCACTGTATATTGTTATTATAATGGGAACAAAAAAGCAATAAACAAAGGAAGGCAGACAGACCAGTATAACCCTTAAAAGTGTGGATTTTTTGTTTAGGGAAAGTACAAAGAAAGCCAAGATGTCAGTGAGTACACACCATCACCATTAAAAGGAATGTGTGAAACTGGAATAAACTCCAACAGGAACAGGTCTGGCAGACTCAAACCCACAACAGAATCAGAAGACAAGTTTCTGAGAGTCAACGTCTTGAGTGACAGGTCCCTCATGGGGTTACAACATTGTTATTTCTCTGCTTCACTGACAATATGTCAAAACACAGAAATCTATATCTTTTCAGATGCATCCACAGAAGCCATTTGTACCGTAGCCTATTTCAGGGTGACTGATCCTGAAGGACAAACCCATGAAAGTTTTCTGCTGGCAAAAGCCAAACTGGCTCCAAGACCTGTGCATACCATCTTCAGACTTGAACTGTGTGTGAACTGTGTGGTACAAGCTATTAGCTGTAGAAATGGCTGACATTCTGTTGAATTTGATGGACACGAAAATTGATGCTATCAAAATTCATATAGACAGTAAAGGTTTGCTGGGTAACATATATAACTGCACCAAGAGATTTAATGTATATGTTGCCAACAGAGCAGAGCATATAAGGGAGACCAGCAAACCCGAACAATGGCAGTATGTTCCGTCTGACATGATTCCTGAACTTCCTGGATCTCAGGAGCTGACTTTCTGCTAAGTAGGCCTCGGGCAATATCTTCCAAAATCTATTATCTCAAAGAGCCAGATAATGATCCTGAAATTCATCCTGAAGTTACCTCTCTGCACACCACGACTCGCTCAGCCATAATCCTTGGATCATATCACTTCGAACAATTCTCTTCTTGGACAAAACTTGTACAAACAATGGTTTGTTTAACCCATATTACTCACTGTTTTTAGAAGACGAATGACCACACAACTGCCATAGATGTAAAGTTGTAAAGAGTGACCAAGTATGTCTGAACTTGAGCTAGCAGAAATACACATCATCTGTCACGTACAGGAGAAAACCTTTCCAGAAGAGATGAAATGTCTTAAGACCAGAAAACTGGTATTCAAATGAAGCCCCCTCTTTCGACTGAATACCATGACAGACCTTGACATGCTGAGAATGGGTGGTCGTTTGAATAGAGCAAGCTTCCTTGGGAAGAAGCAGAATCCCTTAATAATTCCAAATAACCACCACCTAGCCACCTTGCTTATTCAATAGCATCATGAGCAAGTTTTCCACCAGGGGAGACACCTCACTGAAGGTACCATTAGAGCCTTGGGATTGTAGATCATTAGAGCAAAAAGACAAATTGACACCATTATTAAAAGGTGTGTCCAGTGCCAAAAACTAAGGTGTAGGCAACAACATAAACAAATGGCTGACCTACCAGTTGATAGGCTGAGCACAAAACCTCCCTTTACCTATGTTGGGCTTGATGTTTCTGGACCATGGATAGTTGTGGCATGAAAGACTTGTGGTGAGCAAGCTAATAATAAAAGGTGGGGTGTGATGTTCCACTTAATTAATTCATTAAGCTTAATTAATGCTCTACGAAAGTTTTTTTGCCATCAGAGGATCAGTGAAGGTTTTAAGGTCAGATTGTGGTACAAATTTTGTTGCCGCATGCAAGGAGTTAAAGTTTGACTCCAAGCATATTGAGTACCATTTGCACAGTCAGGGTTGTGAATGGAAGTTTAATCCACCACATTCTTCACATATGGGTGGAGTGTGTGAAAGGATGATTGGAATGGCAAGATGGATACTGGATGCCATGTTAATTGATGTAAACCCTTCTCACTTGACTCGAGGTGTTAATCACTTTCTTTGGTGAAGTGACAGTGATAATTAATGCAAGACCCTTAAGCCCAATTTCTTCGGATCCAGAGTCTCCCATTATTATGACCCCAGCTGCCCTTTTGATACAGAAAATTAGGGTTATTCCAACTCCACATGGAGTCTTTTGCAGCCATGATCTTCACAAAAGCAAACTGTTTCTGGAAAAAATAGAGAAAGGAGTATCTGAACTTTCCACAATACCGCAGAAGATGGCAAGTACAAATGACTAATCTACAAGAAGTGGATTTGGTCTTACTGAAGGATCACCGAGCTCATCGGATCGATTGGCCCATGGGTCTCATCGTAAAAACCATGTCGAGTGATGAGAGAAGGGTTTGCAAGGTTGAAGTGAAGACTGACAGAGATGGGACTGTTAAGACCTTCTTCAGGCCAGTCACTGAGGTTGACCTGTTACTTCATCAGAGGGACCAATCCAGTCCTATTGCAGCTGATCACACTGCTCACACTTATCTGCACCATCTTCAGTTTACAAGAAGATTTACTAGTGACTTTGAATGAATGAATTTGTGAGCTCATTTAATGTTTATTGTTGTTTGTGACTATTCTCTTGTTTTTCAGGATAACAAGAATAGATTCCTTCTATGTTATAGACATGTTATTGAAAATTGTAATGTTAACATTCAAGGTTAATAGTGGTATCTGACAATACAAGATTGGGAGTGTGCTGCTACAGCAGTCTGTGTTAATATTGTTATTAGCCAGCTTTGGTACATTCATAAACCCTCCCCTTTTTTAATCTATACTAATAAAAGGCAAAGCCCTCACTGACTGACTGACTCACTCACTGACTCACTCAATCACTCACTCACTCATCACTAATTCTCCAAGTTCCCGTGTAGGTAGAAGGCTGAAATTTGGCAGGCTCATTCCTTACAGCTTCCTTACAAAAGTTGGGCAGGTTTCATTTCGAAATTCTACGCGTAATGGTCATAACTGGAGGTTATTTTTCTCCATATAATGTAATGGAGTTGAGCTGGATGGCCGTGGGGGCGGAGTTTCGTGTGACATCATCACGCCTCCTACGTAAGTACGTAGAGAACAAGGAAGACCTGCAAACAGCGCTGAGCAAAAAATGCCTTTTCACAATTGAGAAGGCAGAAAAAGATTATGAAGCAAGTGATGCATACAAGCGTATTCATGAATACAAGCATATTCATAAGTACAGCTACTGCGGAAACAAAGCACGGCGTGAACCGTAAGTTTATATTAAGTTTATAGACACACTCCCGCTGCCGTTTGTCATGCCTACGGCAAATGACGGTTTTTGCGAGATACAAGTTTACTGAGAAGACACGAGGTATAAACGAGACTTTGGATCACTTTGTAACGGAGTTAAAATTGCTGTAACAAGAAACTGAACAAAACATTAATGTTTTACTTTTAATAACTTATAGACTACATTTTATTTTTTTCCCTTGTACTCAGTGAGCGAGGCCAATGCATATTCATAAGTACAGCTACTGCGGAAACAAAGCACGGCGTGAACCGTAAGTTTACATTAAGTTTATAGACACACTCCCGCTGCCATTTGTCATGCCTACGGCAAATGACGGTTTTCGCGAGATACAAGTTTACTGAGAAGACACGAGGTATAAACGACACTTTGGATCACTTTGTAACGGAGTTAAAATTGCTGTAGCAAGAAACTTTTAAGTGCCGGGTCTTAGCTAACATTACATAAACACATCCTCCAAATACGAACCTAATTGCAAGAAATAATGATGATCAAATTCTTGATGACAGCAACACTCATAACGGTCACAAAACTATTACTTTCACAATCATGTTACGTTATTTTTAAAATATTTCCTTTTCTTAGCACAAGCACAGCTGAGAAGCTTCGATGCATGTACTCCATAACGCATTAAAAAAATAACGCATTTAATCACTCTTTCAATTCCAAGCAAAGGGGAACTTTTGACAGTGCATGATTTCCTGGTGCATCGATTACATTCATGCACACATCACAGCTACAAAAATGTAAAAGTCGAAAGAAAGCGCGTTGCGGGGACTAATCGGAGGCTAACTCTCTCTCTCTTTCTTTCCTAGGTCACGAAGCGGAAGCGGAAGTACAAGCACACAATGGCCGATAGTGAGACGAATCGTGTTGCCGTCATCGTCGAAGAACTCCAGGCACTCGACAAGCAGATCCAGAAACTCCTGTCCAGAAGAAGGTACCTCAGAGGTTTGAAGGCTCGGCTGCAGGATAAGCCATCCTCGACATCTGATGTCGACACAACATTAACCCCACCTCGTGCCGCCCAATTTCAAGGACAAGTATGCTTCACCCCCGCGCCTCGAAGGAGCGACGACGACGCCGATGAAGACCTTGGCGTATTTCAGACATGCAGGCGGGGGTTCAAGGCTAGAACACCTCCATCGGCACAGGCGAGCATCCCAATCCAGAACCGGTTCAACCCTCTCCGCGTCCCCAGTTTGCCTTCAACCCCGGGTGATATAATCGTGGTAGGTGATTCGATAGTACGAAACCTTAATATCACATGCCCTAATCAAAAATCTTTTGTTTCTTGTTTTCCCGGTGCTCGAGTCCGAGACGTGATGAGACGGGCGCCGACCATCTTCGAGAAACACAAGAGAGCAGTTGGATCCATCATTTTACACGCCGGCATAAATGACATAAGACACCGACAGTCTGAGATTCTCAAGGATGACTTCGCAGCACTAATTAAAGACACAAAGGAGAGGACCCCATCGGCAAAAATTTTCATCTCGGGTCCACTACCTCTCGTCAGACGATCAAATGAATACTATAGTCGTCTGCTGGGATTAAACAACTGGCTGAAAGGCTTCTGCGAGTCTCAAGACATCGGGTTCATCGATAATTGGGACCTTTTTTGGGAAAGACCGCGTTTGTTCAAATGGGATGGCTTGCACCCGAATAGATTCGGCGCCCGGGTCCTCTCCGAAAACATCGCTAAGGTAATTTGTCTATCTTGACTGTCTGTTTCTACTTTAAACTCCCTCCGTAACACTACAGCTTTGCTAGGACAGAATGGCTTAATAAAGTCTTCGGTAAAAGTACACAACATTAATACTTTAATAACCAGTCTTAATGCACGTAAAACGTCTAGGCACTGCGGCATAAACACCAATAATTTAGTTGCAATTACTACTTTAGATCAACAATACATTAAAACTATAAAAACAGATTGTAGATTACATAAAAAATACACTCAGAGCGGCGCTAACAAAAATAATTTAGTTTCTGTTCCAATAACTAGTAACGCGCATAGAATTCAGCTCTGCCCCCCCGAATCATTAAATATGGCGCTATTAAATGTTAGAGCTTTAACTAACAAGACGTTTTTTATCAATGATCTTATTAGTGATAGAAACATTGATTTTATTGCACTAAATGAAACGTGGCTCAGCTCAGACGGCGCAGCTGTTTTAATCGAATCTGCGCCTCCGGATTACAGTTTTACTCGTGCAGACCGCCAGGGAAAAAAGGGGGGCGGATTGGCAAACATTTACTCGAGCCGGTTAAAATGTAAAGATGTTAGTTTTGGTAAATTTAAGTCCTTTGAGTATCTCGCCGTTGTTATTCATGGAGTTTCTCACGTTCTAGTTTTATCCGTGTATAGACCTCCTAAATTTAACGCGTCTTTCATTGAGGAATGCTCAGACCTAATGTCAATTTTAATTACGAATTATGACACACTCTTAATTGTAGGCGACTTTAACTTTCATATCGATAATCAGTGTGACCTAAAAGTAAAGGAATTTATGAACCTCCTAGACTCTTTTGATTTGAGACAGCTCGTTAATCAGCCTACACATAAAGCAGGTCATACGTTAGACTTAATTATCACCAAAGGACTAACAGTTGATGTGAAGCAGATCGTTGATATTGGTCTTTCAGACCACTTTCTTCTACTATTCAGTATAGAAATAATGATAGAAAACAAACATGAGAAGCATATTCTTAAAAAACGCTTCTTTGACTCCTCAGCAGCTGTAAAACTTACAAACATTCTAAGCAATCAGTCCAGTTATAGTGCCAGCTACAATAGCAAGGATGATGTTAATAGTAAGGTGGAAAACTTTAATTCTAAAGTGAGAGCTGCTGTTGACATAGTTGCACCTGAAAAGACAATTAAAAAATCTTCTAGCATTATTATACCTTGGAAGACCCAAAGAGTGTCTGACTTAAAAAGAATATGTCGTAGAGCTGAGCGTAAATGGAGGAAAACTAAACTTACTATCCATTATGAGATATTGAAGGTTAAAATAACAGAATACAATAACGCAGTCCGTCTTGAGAGGCGCTGCTATTTCTCTAATATTATAAATAAAAATGCTAGTAATCCCAGAGTCCTATTTTCTACAATTGATCGTCTGCTAAACCCAGGTAACACAAAGGAATGCCCCCATAATACTTCCAGCGAAACCTGTGAGAACATTGCTATATTTTTCAATCAAAAAATTAATGATATTAGAAATAATATAGTATATCTCCCCAACACTGTGGAACCTCCTAAGCCCCAGTACTCCGTTATAAACAAATTCAATTCTTTCACCAGGATAGATTTACCTGATTTACATAGAATAATCTCTCAAATGAAACCCTCCACCTGCGTCCTTGACCCAATACCAACAAGGTTTTTCAAGGAAGTATCAGACGCGCTTATTGATAATATCCTTGACATAATAAACTCGTCATTAGATTCGGGGGTTTTCCCAGACTGTCTTAAGACTGCTGTAGTTAAACCCCTACTCAAGAAAAATAATCTTGACCCCTCTGCTTTTGAAAATTTTAGACCCATCTCTAACCTGCCCTTTTTAAGTAAAATTCTAGAGAAGGCAGTAATTATGCAGTTAAACGACCACTTAAGTAAACATGCTATTCTAGATAAATTTCAGTCAGGTTTTAGAACTAATCACAGTACAGAAACTGCACTCGTTAAAGTAGTAAATGACTTGCGATTAAATGCAGACAGAGGCCATTTATCTGTTCTCATCCTCCTCGATCTGAGTGCCGCGTTTGATACCATTGATCACAATATTCTTAGAAATCGCCTTAGTCAATGGGTGGGCCTCTCTGGTAATGTCTTAAATTGGTTTGAATCCTACCTGGCAGGGAGAAAATTCTTTGTTAATTGTGGTAATCACAACTCAAAGACGCATGATATCCTATATGGGGTTCCACAAGGCTCTATCCTGGGTCTGCTTCTTTTCTCAATCTATATGCTTCCATTAGGTCAGATTATCTCAAGTTACAACGTGAGCTACCACAGCTATGCTGATGACACACAGCTGTACTTATCAGTAGCACCTGATGACACCGGCTCTCTCGAATCAATAACACAATGTCTTACTGGTATTTCTGAATGGATGAATAGTAATTTTCTCAAGTTAAATAAAGAGAAAACTGAAATTGTATTGATTGGCAAAAACGGATTAAGTGAGGTTATCAAAAATAATCTTGACGCATTAGGATTAGAAGTTAAGACCGAAGTAAAAAACTTAGGGGTAACCGTTGACTGTAACCTGAATTTTAAATCACATATTCTTCAGACCACTAGGACAGCATTTTTTCACTTAAGAAATATAGCAAAAGTTAGACCTCTTATATCATTGAAAGATGCTGAGAAATTAATTCACGCTTTTGTTTTTAGTCGATTAGATTACTGTAATGCACTCCTCTCAGGACTACCCAAAAAAGACATAAATCATTTGCAACGAGTGCAGAATGCAGCTGCTAGAATCCTAACTAGGAAAAGAAAATCCGAACACATCTCTCCAGTCTTAATGTCACTACACTGGTTACCTGTGTCTTTCAGAATTGACTTTAAAATTCTGCTTATAGTTTACAAAGCCTTAAATAATCTCGCTCCATCTTATATATCGGAATGTCTGACACCCTATATTCCAAATCGTAATCTTAGATCATCAAATGAGTGTCTCCTTACAATTCCAAAAGCTAAACTTAAAAGAAGTGGTGAGGCGGCCTTCTGCTGCTATGCACCTAAAATCTGGAATAGCCTGCCAATAGGAATTCGCCAGGCTAATACAATGGAGCACTTTAAAACTCTGCTGAAAACACATTACTTTAACATGGCCTTCTCATAACTTCACTTTATCTTAATCCTGATACTCTGTATGTTCAATTCATTATAATAACTATTCATGGTGGCACTAAAATCCGTACTGACCCCTACTCTCTCTTCTGTTTCTTTTTCCGGTTTTTCTGTGGTGGCGGCCTGCGCCACCACCAACTTACTCAAAGCACCATGATGTCCCAGCATTGATGGACTAAAAGCCAGAAGTCCACGTGATCATCATCAAGTCCTTCTGTGAAAACCATAAATACAAAGAGGACTGTTTCATTTATGTTAGGTAGATTGCCCAGAGGGGACTGGGCGGTCTCATGGCCTGGAATCCCTGCAGATTTTATTTTTTTTCTCCGGCCGTCTGGAGTTTTTTTTGTTTTTTCTGTCCCCCCTGGCCATTGGACCTTACACTTATTCTATGTTAATTAATGTTGACTTATTTTATTTTCTTAATGTGTCTCTTATTTTTCTATTCTTCATTATGTAAAGCACTTTGAGCTACATTTTTTTGTATGAAAATGTGCTATATAAATAAATGTTGTTGTTGTTGTTGTTGAAAAGACTATTCGCCATCAATGATTGTTTTGGTAAAGCCATACTCAGTGTATTCATTAGATGAACGGTAAAAAAGTAAGAGCGAGGGGAGGGTGACTTATTGAAACCACAAGTAGCACGCGGGCTCGATGCGTCGGTGAGCGTCAACTCGATCTGAATTGCGCGATCACAATCGAAAAAATATATCTTTTCAAGTTGTATTTAGTCCATATGTGTCAAACTCAAGGCCCGCGGGCCACATCCGGCCCGGCGTGTAATTATATCCGGCCCGCGAGATCATTTTATATATTATTGTTATTAATGGTCTGGGGATATGAAGCGCTGGTAACACAATAGACTACAGATCCCATAATGCAGCGCTTCAGCTGCCTTGCCGAACACTTACCGCGTTAATCAAGTCTAGCTTATGATGCTGCAAGTTATTGCGAAGCTAGCCCACACGATGCCGAAGAGAAAAGTTGATTCTGAAAATAGAGCCTTTAAAAACCGATGGGAGGCTGAGTATATGTTTACTGACATTGCCGGTAAACCCGTGTGTCTCATTTGTGGAGCTAATGTGGCTGTAATTACAGAATTTAATGTAAGACGGCACTATGAGACAAAACATCAGGATAACCTGAAAGACCTGAATGCAATGCAGAAAATACAGAAAGCAGAAGAGTTAAAGAAGAATCTGACACTTCAGCAGACATTTTTACCCGTGCAAAATCACAAAGTGATTTCAAGTGAAGCTGCTTTTATGGGAGACACAAATGCACCAGTGCAACTTGCCCCACTTTCCTTGTTGCCAAGTAATGTTGAACCAAGTCGGCACAACGGTGTTCCCAAATACGCACTTTGCTGATAAACTGAGCGCACTGAGTTCGCACGGCGCTTTGGTGACTTTAAAGAACAAAAAAATAATTTTGAGTTGTTTCGCAACCCATTTGCCGTCGATGTGGAAACTGCACCTGTGCAGATTCAGATGGAGGTGATTGAGCTGCAGTGTAATGGCACACTGAAGGCAAAGTACGATACTGCAGGGCCTGCACAGTTTATTCACTCCATTCCCACAGAAATGCTCCAGCTCCGTCTACATCCGGCTCGAATCTTGTGCATGTTTGGTAGCACATATCTGTGTGAGAAGCTCTTCTCAGTGATGAAGACTAACAAAACAGCACACAGGAGTTGCCTCACTGATGAGCACCTGCAGTCCATCCTGAGAATCTCCACAACACAGAACCTCACACCAAACATAAACGAACTTGTTGCCAAAAAAAGATGCCAGGCGTCCAGCTCTGATAAAATGACATATGAGCAAAGACAACTGAATGATTTGCTTTCTTATTGCTGAAAAGAACAAATTTTATTTATATTTCCAGGTTTTCTTATGCAGCATGTTCATATTTGAATTTGTATAATTTTGACAGGATATATTTTTATTGAGAGCAAAATCTTTTGGGATATTTAAAATTTAAGTTTATTTTTTATATAAAATTACATAAGAGTAAAGAAATTTGAATGTTTGTTCTTTTAATGTTTACTTTATTTCTAACTTGTATAATTTAGACAGGATATATTTTTATGGAGGGCAAAATATTATAAGTTATTTAAGGTTTGAGTTGATTTATTCAGGAATAATATTCCTGTCTGTTTTTATTCATATTTATGTTCAAAAAAGTAAAGTTTTAAAACTTTTAAAGTTTTAAAAGTTTAGTTTTAGTGTGTTCAATAAATGTTTATCCTGTTCGGCCCGCGACCTAAAGTGTGTTTTGGATTTTGGCCCCCTGTGCAATTGAGTTTGACACCCCTGATTTAGTCGACACAAATATCTTTGGTTGGAATGTAAGGCGAATTTACTCTTTACATTTGTATAGTGAAGAAAAATTTAAGCAATGATGCCTACATTTAACTTACATTCCTACCAAAGATATTTCTGTCGACTAAACAAAAATTCCTTCTATTTAAA
>JANRMT010049801.1:0-15760 GCA_026402145.1 Polypterus bichir lapradei
TGAGAATCTCCACAACACAGAACCTCACACCAAACATAAACGAACTTGTTGCCAAAAAAAGATGCCAGGCGTCCAGCTCTAAAATGACATATGAGCAAAGACAACTGAATGATTTGATTTGTTATTGCTGAAAGGAACACATTTTATTTATATTTCCAGGTTTTGTTATGCAGCATGTTCATATTTGAATTTGTATAATTTTGACAGGATATATTTTTATGGAGAGCAAAATCTTTTGGGATATTTAAAATCTAAGTTTATTTTTTATATAAAATTACATAAGAGTAAAGAAATTTTAATGTTTGTTCTTTTAACGTTTACTTTATTTCTAACTTGTATAATTTAGACAGGATATATTTTTATGGATAGCAAAATATTATAAGTTGTTTAAGGTTTGAGTTGATTTATTCAGGAATAATATTCCTGTCTGTTTTTACCATTCCTACCAAAGATATTTCTGTCGACTAAATAAAAATTCCTTCTATTTAAAATTTAAATAGAACTTGAACAATAATATCCACGCAGACTTGCACGTAAGAGCGGGAGTTATCCATTTTAACAAGCAGCGTCTTGCACTGATACGAAATAGCTGTGTGTGTATATATGTAGATATGTATGTATATGTATATATATATGTTTATATATGTGTGTGTGTATGTATATATATATATATATATGTATTTGTGTGTATATACGTGTGTGTATGTATGTATGTGTGTATGTATATGTATGTGTATATATGTAGATATATATATGTATGTATATATGTGTGTGTGTATATATATGTGTATATGTATAGATATGTGTATATATATATATATGTTTATGTGTGTGTGTAAATATATATATATATATATATATATATATGACAGCAACACTCATCACTTACAACAGTGACAAAACAATTACATTGACAATCATGTTACGTTATTTTCAAAATGTTTCCTTTTCTTTTTCATTGCTTCTTTAACACACTACTTCTCCGCTGCGAAGCGCGGGTATTTTGCTAGTTTCAATTATTCAGAGAGCTGTAATATCACGAATGTAATGGATTCTGTGTCTTGTCAGAGAAAGAGAAAGCCGGTTTAAGAAGCACGTAGTGATTCACACACACAGAGCACATAGAAGATCAAATACAAAACAAAGCATTTAACTTGGTACTTTAGTTACAATGGGATTTGAGAAACTAATAAATTTAACAATTTTAAGATGAAATTTATGATGATCTACTTTAATGACAAAATAAACTACGTGATTAAAATGGAAATTTCAAAATTTAAGTTGACATTTTGTGCTTTTTTCCCACCATGTGCCTTTTTTTTTTTTTCTTTCTTTGTACCCTAATAAGCTTTCATATGACACTCAGCCGGTGGGCTATGACTCGCTTTTTCACAGCGACTTTGATATGTAACAAATTCTTTTTTATTTCGGGCATTGTGCCACTTTGTGAACTTGAGCTTTCGAGTTTCTCTGACACGCTTTGTCACTCGATCGACTTCCGTTTTTTGTTTATACCACTGTTTAAACCAACAAATAGTATGTTTTTCCTTGCCTCCACTTGGTATTTGCTGAATTCTTATATTTTTCCTGTGATTTTCCCTATGTCTTCTCACAGAAGGCTGATCTTAATGGCTATTTATATTGATTTGCATATTCAAAGGGGCGGGACAGCAGGACAGCAGCAATTTATGTAGCGGAAGAACGTGGAAGTTGGTAAAAGCACAGATTCCTGCATCTTGAGTTTTTTGTGCGTAAGCACATTTCGGCTTTTGTGCTTACGTCATGTTATAGTGCGAATTCTATGCACGGCATTATGCATGAAGCCCCTGGAGTTTCTGCTATTTCATCCATCTAGAGCAGGGGTCGCCAAGTATGGTCCTGGAGGACCACCATGGCTGCAGGTTTTCTTTCTAACCCTTTTTTTTGAATGAGTGCCCTGTTGGTGCTGCTAATTAACTACTTGTGAATTCATTTTAATTGAATTGCTTTTTTTAAGATTTGTTCCCCTGCATTTCTTCATTATTCCTCTGAATTGCTTCATTTCATTCCTTAAATGGCACCCAAACAGAAATGAAATGTGAAGTGAGGGAGCCAACAGAAAACAAACTAAGTCATGGCGTCAAACTCCAACCAATTTCACCCCAACCAGCTGCTTAATGAGGTGCCGATTCTTGTCGTTAATTAAACCCGTTCTTTAATTTTGTGGCTTGTTGCTGCTCTCATTGTGCAATAGCAGACATTTTCGAAATTGTTGATTCATAGGCCTTAACTGACTCCTTTCCATTGTGTAATTACAGTATACTGTACACATATGATTGCTAATATGGGCGGTTCTGGGAATTATTTTTAGATAAATAACATGCAGCAGCAACAACAAAAAAAACACTGTTAAAAGTGGGTATTTGTTAGTATTCCCCATTACCTGCCTGGGAGTAAAAACAAATGTGGTATAAAACAGGTTTATATAGTTAAATTGGTATCAGAACAAGCTCATTTATTGCGATTATAGTTATTGTATAGGTATTTTAGACTTACTTTACATTGTTCAGGTACCCATTTCCTTTATCGTTCCAACCGTACCCCCATTAACATGTCTATCAAGGTAATCACCATCGATCAAAGAACTGTCACTTACCGAGTGGTTTCCATGCCCGAAGATGGCACCTGCCTTTTCCATTCTCTGTGTTACATATTGCACGGCCATATCAGGCTCACTCTTGATATCCAGAGGAACATTGTGTCTTATGTACTGAATGACTGGGACAGGTTCAAGGTGTGGACTGATAATTATACTACATAGGAGCACTATAAGAGTGAAATGCTTAAGCCCTTCACCTATGGTTCTGCATGTGAGTTGATGGCTGCCACTGAATTGTTCGGTTGTCGCTTTCAAGTGTACCAAAATGGCCAAATATTTTACACCTTTGGAGAGCCGCCAATGCCTCTTAAACATCTTAGATTCACAGGTGACGATTTCAGTAGTGGACACTTTGATGTTTATGAATGTTTAAACTCTCAAAAGCTGGATGTGAAGTTATCGATGAAACCGGTTGTATGCTTACAACGCTTGACAGATGCCGAATGTCACTTCAACACAAGTCCTGCAAATACTGTTGTAATTGAAACAAACCATGGAACTCAAACCGATTATGACAGCAGCAATCCAAACTGTGAGATTTAAGACAAGATTACTTTTCACATGGCCAACTGTACATTGCATGCTCAAGAGTAAGCTCAGTGCACAACTTGGTCATATTACAACCGGAGCGCTGAACTGACAATGTGGTATACAAAGAGATCCTTAACAAATAATTATTGGTATATTTTCCCTCAGTTTAAAAAGGTTTAATTTTCTTCTTAATAAAAATTTTAAGGCAGTACTTCGCCACTGCGAAGCGCGGGTATTTTGCTAGTTTCTTATAAAGATGGCTGTGACATTAATGATTGAGTACAAGATTATTTTACTAACCTCTGAATATTTAGCTGGACTCGAAATTGATTACATCATCCATGTGTCTTATTATTACACCCCAGTATAGTCATTAAACTTTGTTCTATTAGTAATAAAGTCTTATGGTTATTTTTCACATATAATTGATTTATGAATGGTATTTATTTTTCCTGCTGACTCCATTTATTTCTTTTTTGAAGGCTTCTTAAAATTCATAAATTATAAAGTCATTTAACTCAATGTTCCTAGCCAATAATAGTTGTGCTCCGGTTTTTATTTTTATTTGTTATAATTTTATATGTAGAATTTTGGTTGGTGCCTTTTAATACTTTCTACTTACTTGTTTCTCTTTTTTACATTAGACTTAAAAACTAATGAGTGTTCATTTCTTCTTCTTCCTCTTCTTTCAGCTGTTCCCGTTAGGGGTTGCCATAACGGATTCTATTTTTCCAAATCTTCCTGTCCTCTGCATCTTGCTCCGTTACACCCATCACCTGCATGTCCTCTCTCACCACATCCATAAACCTTCTTTTAGTCCTTCTCTTTTCCTCTTGCCTGGCAATTCTATCCTTAGAATCCTTTTCCCAATATACCCAGCATCTCTCCTCTGCACATATCCAAACCAATGCAATCTCGCCTTTCTGACTGTGTCTCCAAGCTGTCCTGCCTGAGCTGACCCTCTAATGTACTAATTTCTAATCCTGTCCATCCTCGTCATACTCAGTGCAAATCTCAACATCATTAGCTCTGCCTCCTCCAGCTCTGTCTCCTCTTTTTTGGTCAGTGACACTGTCTCCAACCCATATAACATAGCTGTTCTCACTATCATCCTGTAGTCCTTCCCTTTCACTCTTACTGATACCCGTCTGTCACAAATTACTCCTGACACTCTTCTCCACCCATTTCACCCTGCCTGCACCCTCTTTTTCATCTCTCTTCCACAATCTCCGTTACTCTGTACTGTTCATCACAAGTATTTAAACACCTTAGCCAACTCTACTCCCTGCATCAGAAACTGACCTCCCTCTCATTTATACGCATGTATTCTGTCTTGTTCTTACTGACCTTCATTCCTCTCCTTTCTAGAGCATATCTCCAATTCTCCAAGGTCTCCTCAACCTGCTCCCTACTCTCACTACAGATCACAATGTCATCAACAAACATCATAGTTCTCTGGGACTCCTGTCTAATCTCGTCTGTCAACCTGTCTATCACCATTACAAATAAGAAATGGCTCAGAGCCGATACCTGATGTAGTCCTACCTCAACGTTAAATGTATCTGTCACTTCTACCGCAGACCTCACCTCATCACACTTCCTCGTTCATATCCTGTACAACTCTTACATACTTCTCTGCCACTCCCGACTTCCTCATATAATACCAGAACTCCTCTCGAGGCATCCTGTTATATCTTTCTCCAGGACCACAAATACACAACGCAACTCCTTCTGGCTTTCTGTATACTTATCCATCACCACCTTCAGACCAAACATCACATCTGTGGCGCTCTTTCCGGGCATGAAACCATACTGCTATTCACTAATCATCACCTCCCTTCTTCACCTAGCTTCCACAACTCTTTCCCATAACTTTATTCTGTGGCTCATCAATTTTATCCCCCTGTAGTTACTACAGCTCTGCACTTCCCCTTATTCTTAAAAAGTGGTACCAGTACACTTCTTCTCCACTCTTCAGGCATCCTGTCACTTTCCAAGATTCCATTAAACAATCTGGTTAAAAACTCCAGTGGCCTCTCTCCTAAACACCTCCACGCTTCCACAGGTATGTCATCTGGACTAATGGCCTTTCCATTCTTCATCCTCTTCATAGCTGTCCATACTTCCTCCTTGTTAATCCATTCCACTTCCTGATTCACTTTCGCCACATCATCCAACCTTCTCTCTCACTCTCTTTCTTTCTCTCTCTCTCTCTCTCCATTCATCAGCCTCTCAAAGTACTCTTCATCTGCTCAACACACTCTTCTCACTTGTGAGTATGTTTCCATCTTTATTCTTTATCAACCTGACCTGCTGCACATTATTCTCAGCTTGGTCCCTCTGTCTAGCCAATCAGTACAGGTCCCTTTCTCACTCCTTACTGTCCAGCCGCTCATACAACTCATCATAAGGCTTTTCTTTAGCCTTCGCCACTTTTCTCTTCACCTTGCACCTTATCTCCGTGTACTCTTGTCTACTTTCTGCATCTCTCTGACTATCCTACTTCTTCCTCGCCATCATCTTCCTCTGTATACTCTCCTGTACTTCCCCATTCCACCACCAGGTTTCCTTTTCCTCCTTCCTCTGTCCAGATGTCACGCTAAGCACCCTTCTAGCTGTCACCCTTACTATTTCTGCTGTAGTTGCCCAGCTATCTGGCATCTCTTCACTGCCACCCAGTGCCTGTCTTACCTCAATCTCAAACTTGCAGTCTTCCTGTTTCAACTTCCATCATTTTGATCCTTGGCTCTGCCCGCACTTTCCTCCTGTTCTTGATCTCCAACATCCTACACACCACCATCCTGTGCTGCCTAACTACACTTTCCTCTGTCACCACTTTGCAGTCTTCAGTCTCAGATTGACCCTTCTGCATAGAATATAATCTACCTGGGTGCATGTTTCTCCACTCTTGTACATCATCCTACAGTGGCTTGCAAAAGTATTCGGCCCCCTTGAACTTTTCCACATTTTGTCACATTACAGCCACAAACATGAATCAATTTTATTGAAATTCCACGTGAAAGACCAATACAAAGTGGTGTACACGTGAGAAGTGGAACGAAAATCATACATGATTCCAAACATTTTTTACAAATAAATAACTGAAAAGTGTGGTGTGCGTAATTATTCAGCCCCCTGAGTCAATACTTTGTAGAACCACCTTTTGCTGCAATTACAGCTGCCAGTCTTTTAGGGTATGTCTCTACCAGCTTTGCACATCTAGAGACTGAAATCCTTGCCCATTCTTCTTTGCAAAACAGCTCCAGCTCAGTCAGATTAGATGGACAGCATTTGTGAACAGCAGTTTTCAGATCTTGCCACAGATTCTCGATTGGATTTAGATCTGGACTTTGACTGGGCCATTCTAACACATGGATATGTTTTGTTTTAAACCATTTTATTGTTGCCCTGGCTTTATGTTTAGGGTCGTTGTCCTGCTGGAAGGTGAACCTCCGCCCCAGTCTCAAGTCTTTTGCAGACTCCAAGAGGTTTTCTTCCAAGATTGCCCTGTATTTGGCTCCATCCATCTTCCCATCAACTCTGACCAGCTTCCCTGTCCCTGCTGAAGAGAAGCACCCCCAGAGCATGATGCTGCCACCACCATATTTGACAGTGGGGATGGTGTGTTCAGAGTGATGTGCAGTGTTAGTTTTCCGCCACACATAGCGTTTTGCATTTTGGCCAAAAAGTTCCATTTTGGTCTCATCTGACCAGAGCACCTTCTTCCACATGTTTGCTGTGTCCCCCACATGGCTTGTGGCAAACTGCAAACGGGACTTCTTATGGTTTTCTGTTAACAATGGCTTTCTTCTTGCCACTCTTCCATAAAGGCCAACTTTGTGCAGTGCACGACTAATAGTTGTCCTACGGACAGATTCTCCCACCTGAGCTGTAGATCTCTGTAGCTCGTCCAGAGTCACCATGGGCCTCTTGGCTGCATTTCTGATCAGCGCTCTCCTTGTTCGGCCTGTGAGTTTAGGTGGACGGCCTTGTCTTGGTAGGTTTACAGTTGTGCCATACTCCTTCCATTTCTGAATGATCGCTTGAACAGTGCTCCATGAGATGTTCAAGGCTTTGGAAATCTTTTTGTAGCCTAAGCCTGCTTTAAATTTCTCAATAACTTTATCCCTGACCTGTCTGGTGTGTTCTTTGGACTTCATGGTGTTGTTGCTCCCAATATTCTCTTAGACAACCTCTGAGGCCGTCACAGAGCAGCTGGATTTGTACTGACATTAGATTACACACAGGTGCACTCTATTTAGTCATTAGAACTCATCAGGCAATGTCTATGGGCAACTGACTGCACTCAGACCAAAGGGGGCTGAATAATTACGCACACCCCACTTTGCAGTTATTTATTTGTAAAAAATGTTTGGAATCACGTATGATTTTCGTTCCACTTCTCAAGTGTACACCACTTTGTATTGGTCTTTCACGTGGAATTCCAATGAAATTGATTCATGTTTGTGGCTGTAATGTGACAAAATGTGGAAAAGGGCCGAATACTTTTGCAAGCCACTGTATGTTCCTCCCTCTTCTTAAAATACGTATTCACCACAGCCATGTCCATCCTTTTCGCAAAATCCACTATCATCTGACCTTCTTCGTTCCTCTCCTTGACACCATACATACCCTCTAAATACATTTGTGTAATGTATACTATACAATAGAACTGAATTGTCTTGTACCTCTAATGGCAGGCATACAACAATATTTCTATGCATTGTTATATATAACAGCTAGAAATGTTGATGGACATAATTTTTTTTATTATTATTATTCAGGTGTGGTACATGCGACTGATTACTCTAATGCAAGTTCCACTGGTATCTATGATTCTTATCAGGTATTGTATCAGGTTCTTATGTTTCTTTCATATTAAATTATATACAGTTTACTATTTGATTAAATATATCAATTCATATTCCATGTAACTGTTGATAATGCAAGTCAAGTATGTTTAAGAAGCTACCTATAAAATTAACATGTTGCTCTAGGTTGTGCCTGCTTTGAAATGGCTGAGTTCCTAAAATTAATTATGATATATGGTTTTCTTTCCAATTTCAGTTGTGTTGGAGTGAGTTTTTTTGCTCTCTCATATCTTTGCCGCTGTCTATATTTCCTAAGGTTGAGAATACAAGGTAAGCTAATGAATGTTTTTGATTTCCTGTAAAGATCATGTGGCCTTGTGTAAAATATATGATTACTACGTGTGTTGTTTATTTGGCCTATACCTAAGCTTTAATCCAAACAATTTTCTAAAATTTTTCTAAGCTTTCAAAAGTTCAGTTTGTTAGTTTGGTTTATAGGCAACTGTAATTTGGGATGGTAAGATTAAGTGCAAGTGTTTGTATGGGAGTGCACCCTATGATTAATCATGTTGGTACGTAAATCTGATTGTTTGTAGCAGGTCTAGGTCATGCAAGTTGATATTTTTTCAGTATAATTTTGCATGCATAGAAGCATTCCCTAATATTGAAGCGAAGGCCATCTTTCTGTCGCTGTACAACCAGTCATGCCAAGTTCTTTTTTCTGTTACGGTTTTGCTCTATTTTGCTTTGCTTCACATTGGAAAAAAGAAAAATAAAATCAAATATTGGTCTGAAGATGGGATAGGTGCCAGATTGATTTTTTGGTAACAGGAAAGCACTTGCTGTGTTTCTTTTCTGTGCTAACGTGGCCTTCAAGCCAGATGAAATGCAGTTTTGATAGTAATTCCAAATATATTTGGCTTCTTTTTTTTTTTTTTATTGTAAGTTTTAGGAATGCTCCGATCAGGATTTTTCAAGTCTGATACCAACCACCAGTTTCATGTCACTTGATTGGTTGATTCCAATTTTTTTTCCCCTTTATCCCTTTAAAAATTGTTTACACTAAGCACCTCAATATCCAGATGCATAGAAGCCTTATGTCTTATATTAAAGTGTATTTTTTATAATTAAGCTATAGTCCACAGATGTTAACTGTTTTTTATTCAGTTCAGTGACCATGGAAAACTAAAATAAATAAACTTGACTCAAAATGTGTACTAATAAAATATGTTCAGAAATATGTATCCATAATGCATATGACATAAAAGAAAATAAAATGCTAATCATTAATTACAAGCATGCTATCATGTATGTACCTATCAGAAGCAAAGCTTAATTAAAAAAAAAAAAAAAGTGGTCTTTCACTATTTCTCTCTCCCTCTCATATATGTTTTTTTCACACAATCAATTAATTGACATTGGCACTTAAAGGTTGTAATTCTTTTAAATGATTAATTGCACTACAGCTTTTTGCTGTTAAAATATAAATGTGCTATTTTTATACAGTGTATTTTTTTCAATGTATCAGCTAGATATTCATAATGCTTGATGTGTTATTATAAATATGGGTTAACATTTTAATTATGTAGTACTTGTTTCCTACCTAACACTTATGCTATATGAAATACTGCAACAAATAATAAACACAGTACAAATTTTTAAAAAAGCTGAAAAAGTATCAAATGTTGTTCGTCAAGAAGACACAAGACTAACAGGTTTATAAGTAAAAGATACATTTGCTGTTAAGCTAATAAGCCTATTGTTTACTAAGCAATAGTTTCAAATTCCTCTTTATGTAATTCACGTTTCAATTAAAATAATAAGCTGATGCACTTAAAGCAAGCACACAGTTCAAAGTGAAACTAAAAAGGTCTGAATTCATTGAAGTAGCTTTTATTGCCTTTTGTGTAACTGCACAGGTGGACAACTCCTCCAATTCCTTTTTCTCAGTTGAGTTTATTTCTCCACTTTCTTTAATAATATTCAAAATGGCCCTTGTTCTCTGCTATACGGAAGAGTCCTTACTGCTAAAATAAGCCTGGACTTGCTGCTCTTTGTTTACGCAGCCAGAAATTTGCTGAAAAAAAAAAAAAAAAAAAAGATTACGCAGGCTCAACTTCCACAATACCATTCGTAACTGAGTACTGCAACTAAATTGCCTTAAAGCTTAGAAAAGCAGGGGCTGAAACCATTGTCTTTTGTGTTCGGCCAATTTACCAATCACAGATCGAGTCTTTTTAGTGAAAATCTGCTGTTTTTTTTGTGCTTTAAGTGTAAAAGATGAGAAACAAATATTTAAGCTTAAATGTCTGTAAATAAAAGTAATTGGAGCCTAAAATAATTAGATAAATTAGATAAATAATTTGATAATACTATCGTGTCTGCATGCTAAAGGGCAGGCAGTATAGATAAATTAATTTTGAAATGCATGCTATCGTAAATATTAAAACAGATTAAACTTTAATGTAAAGATACGTGTGTAAGTATTATATTGTCTGTACTGAACAATTGTTTGTTTACTTCATGTGATTTATAAAATATGCAAGTGTTTACAAATATGTTTTTTGTTATTGTTTTAAAGTCACAGCTTTGGCACTTCAGATCCTGAAATTTTTGATTATCCAATTCACATTAAATGTCTTGTGAGTATTGGAAATTTTTAATTACAAATGATATTTTTATGATCCTGTTCATGCTTAAATTCATGAAGGTTCATTTAAAATATTTGGGTACTACAGTGGTTCAACAGTTAGAAATGGTTTATCATGTGTTCCGTTTGGTTTGTCTTAAACCTTACTTTATGAAAGTGTTTTCTATTACATTTTCTAAAATGTTTATTTTTTCATATATATATTTGAAACCCTACATTTTTTTTAATGTAGTATAAAAAGCATGCTGCCACATTTTCTTCAGTAATATTTCTTTTCTTTTGCAGTGTCTTTAAATGAGCTGTTTGTATCAATCTGAAAGTACCATGCTCAGACTGTGTAAATAAACACTAGTACCCTAGAGGAAGAGGCACAGCTATGTGATATATTAAACAAAAATTGCCTCTTTGTTCAACTGAGCTGTCACAAACAAACATTTTTGCAAGTTCAAAGCATTTTCATTAAAAGAATTGCAATTGTAGTGCACTACCTGCACATCCAAAAAAATCAATCATAACGAAAACATCTTTATGTACTTTACCATAGCATGAACCAAAAAGGACCCATTTTTTATGATTTTGACATTTTTCTAAATAACTGTTATAAAGTTTGCATTGTAAATCTGAAACAAAAATCATGTTTGTATAAGTTTTTACCTTAATGACTTAGTTTAACTGTCTTGCCTATACCAAATTTAAAAACAGAAAAACACTGCTTAGTGTCTCAGTCCTTTACAGGTCTCTTTATCTACTCATGTTTCATAAGGGGCAAATTTTTATTTAGAATAAACCACATTCCAGTTTACTAAATGCTTAGTCTGGTCGTTCTTTCTTGAATTATATCTGAAACCATGCTAAAGAGCTTCTCACTCTCCATAATAAAGCTGTCAAATTAGCCAAAAATGAAGGTTTCCATATTCATATTAATAATAGATACATACTCAAATATTGATTAAAAATCTCAGGTGCTACAGTACATGTACACTTCTGTTTTTTTGTGCCTTTTTATATTTGAACTATCACTGTTTTTACTTTTTCCCCTCTTGGTGTAGTTGTAAAGCACAAAGACCTTATAACTCATGCAATATAGCGTAAAAGAAGAACATGAATACTCATATGAAAGTGACTTTTGAAACAAGTCCTTCACAAAAAAAAGTTATTTTCTAAGTGCTGAAAGAGAAAATAGACTAGGTGTCACTTCACACTGCTTGTATTGCAAATCTGATACTGAGATGCAGTTGTTTGTTTTTATTGTGTTTGAGCATTGACAATCACTTATATTTTCCCCCCAGCTAACCACCCTTTTTCTCTTAGAGGTCAGAAGACATAGTGTAACTGCCTGTATCTTTTTATATAAATTAAAGCATTGTGAGGAAAATGTGCTAGTTACTTTCCATTATTATCATTGAGAATGGAAAACAGCTTTGCTTGCTTTAATGGATGCTTAACTGTTCAAGAGTGAACCAGAACAGAATTAGGAGCAGCATGATACTGGAGGGTTCTGGAGATTTATTTAAACGCACCTCTTTTAAATACACCCCCAAAAACACATTTTAAAGTAACACGACATTATACATTTTATTAATGACAACATAAGCTAAGCATTTAAAATTATAATATATACAAATATTTCTTAAGGTTGATCATGGAAGTGATATGCACAAACAGATTTTTAAGGCAGCAGTATTGGAAAGCACATATTTCCTCAGTGTCTCCAAATATTTAAAAGAAAGAAGGGCAGTCACTGTATCAAGGAGTTTAAAAAAAGCACAGCTAGGGGGATATTTTTAATATGGGTTTCTATGTGCAGTTCAGGTAGTGTGACGTGTTCACGGATCCACTTTGTGCACAAAAAGAATCAATGTCTTCTGAATGGCTGTATTTTTATGTGTCACATTTGTTTTCTTATGCATCTTTAAAACGATGGTGCAGAAATCATAACCACTTAATGCTTTAAACATGATCCAGAAGGAAAAAATTAAAAATATTAGTAATATAAAAAAGGCACAAAAAGTATAAATGTACATGTAGCAACTACCATTTTTAACTTGTGATCAAATATATACTTATTTTTTTAATATAAATATTAGGACATTAATGTTTGGCTAATGTGACAGCCCTGTTGTAGTATTTGTTTCAGTCACACACACAAAGACAGTTGTAATCATACATAACTGTCTTTATATCTTAGAAGTAGAATGGTTGCAACCTAGTGTCACCATGTCACTGAACTGTTTGTATACAGCACTAAGGAGGGTGTATTTCATTGTCATAACTCCCTTGTCTGCCTTGTTATTCCCATGGTTTGTGTGCTTTAGTGTGTTCTCATTTGAGTAAACAAAAGTTGAAAATGCAGTTGAAGAGTTCATCTTCCTTATCATCCCTTCAATAGGGGCTATAAAAATGCAAAGGTTTTCCTCCATTCATCCATCCTCTTCCGTTTATCCGAGATCGGGTCGAGGGGGCAGCAGCTTGAGCAGAGATACCAAGACTTCCCTCTCCCTGGCCACTTCTACTAGCTCTTCTGGAGGAATCCCAAGGCGTTCCCAGGCCAGCCGAGAGATATAGTCCCTCCAACATGTCCTGGGTCTCCCCCGGGGCTTCCTCCCGGTTAGACATGCCCAGAACACCTCACCAGGGAGGCGTCTAAGAGGCATCCTGATCAGATGCCTGAGCCACCTCATCTGACTCCTCTCAATGCGGAGGAGCAGTGGCTGTACTCTAAGCCTCTCCCGGATGACCAAGCTTCTCACCCTATCTTTAAGGGAAAGCCCAAACACCCTGCGGAGGAAACTCATTTCAGTATTCGCAATCTCGTTCTTTCGGTCACTACCCACAGCTCATGACCATAGGTGAGAGTGGGAACATAGATCAACCGGTAAATTGAGAGCTTTGCCTTTTAGCTCAGCTCCTTTTTTACCATGACAGACCAATGCAGAGCCTGCATCACTGCGGACACCACACCAATCCGCCTGTCGATCTCCTAGTCCATTCTTCCCTCACTCGTGAACAAGACCCTGAGATACTTGAACTCCTCCACTTGGGGCAGGATCTCGCTCCCAACCCTGAGAGGGTACTCCATCCTCAGATTTGGAGGTGCTGATTCCCATCCCAGCCGCTTCACACTCGGCTGCGAACCGATCCAGTGAGAGCTGAAGATCACAGCCTGATGAAGCAAACAGGACAACATCATCTGCAAAAAGCAGTGACCCAATCCTGAGCCCACCAAACCGGATCCCCTGAACGCCCTGGATATGCCTAGAAATTCTGTCCATAAAAATTATGAACAGAATCGGTGACAAAGGGCAACCCTGGCAGAGTCCAACTCTCACCGGAAACGGGTTTGACTTACTGCCAGCAATGCGGACCAAGCTCTGACACTGGTTGTACAGGGACGGAACAGCCCTTATCAGGAGGTCCGGTACCCCATACTCCCGGAGCACACCCAACAGGATTCCCCAAGGGAAATGGTCAAACGCCTTTTCCAAGTCCACAAAACACTTGTAGACTGGTTGGGGAAAATCCCATACACCCTCCAGGACCCTGCCAAGGGTGTAGAGCTGGTTCACTGTTCCACGACTAGGACGAAAACCACACTGTTCCTCCTGAATCCAAGGTTCGACTGTCTGACGAATCTTCCTCTCCAGGACCCCTGAATAGACTTTTCCAGGGAGGCTGAGGAGTGTGATCCTTCTGTAGTTGGAACAAACCCTCGGGACCCCATTTTTAAAGAGGGGGACCACCACCCCGGTCTGCCAGTCCAGAGGCACTGTCCCTGATGTTCATGTGATGTTGCAGAGGCTTGTCAATCAAGACAGTCCTACAACATCCAGAGCCTTAAGGAACTCCGGGCGTATCTCATCCATCCCTGGGGCCCTGCCACCAAGGAGTTTTTTGAACACCTTGGTGACCTCAATCCCAGAGATGGGAGAGCCCACCTCCGAGTCCCCAGGCTCTGCTTCCTCATTGGAAGGCATGTTAGTGGGATTGAGGAGGTCTTCGAAGTACTCCCCCCACCAACCCATAACGTCCCAAGTCGAGGTCAGCAGCGCACCATCCCCACCATGCAACGCGTTGACACTGCACCACTTCCCCCTCCTGAGATGCCGGATGGTGGACCAGAATCTCCTCGAAAGCTGTCCGGAAGTTGTTCTCCATGGTCTCCCCAAACTCCTCCCATGCCCGAGTTTTTGCCTCAGCAACCACCGAAACCTCATTCTGCTTGGCCTGCCAGTACCTTGACGTTGGCAGGATACCCTAGGCCTCAGTTTGATGATCGGCTTCGTGGTCGTGTCGTTGTACTTGCGACCACGTGTCTTGGACACTCGGGCAAAAAGGGGGGCGGAGCTATTAACTGATCACCACCTGACTTGGCTTCGATGGTGGGGAAGGATGCCGGTCAGGCCTGGTAGGCCCAAACATACATCTCAGAAGTAGCTTCAACTCCCACCTCCGGCAGAACTTTGACCCGAGGGAGGTGGGGGACATTGAGTCCGAATGGGCCGTGTTCCGTGCCGCTATTGTTGAGGCGGCTGACCGGAGCTGTGGCAAAGGTTTTCATGGTAGTTTTAAATTGGTTTGCATTTAGAGTGGCTGGAAGTTCATATTCAACTAAATATTCTAGGAGGACCTGTGGAGACTGGCCCAGACACAGACAGGCGGACACGTTCACATCACCCAACACACGTTTATTAAGAACCGTATTTACAATTAAGTGCACCACAAACCCCGCAAGTCCCCAAAGTCCTGGCCACAACACCAATGCCTTGCTTCAGACCGCCCCCTTCTCTCTTCTCCAGCTCTAACACTAGAATTACCAGAGCCTACAAAAAAACTCGTAAATCTGTCCCACCTTAAATCACTTCTTAAAATCGTTCACAGCTCTCCACCATGTGTCTTTTGTCATCTAAATGTGCTGATAAAAATCAGGCTGCAAAGCAGCCGGCTATTCCATCCCCCCACCGACTTAGAACGTGCACAAACTTCTCCCAGCTCATGCCTTGATTGATTTTCTGGGAGTGAAGTGGAGTTTTAGAGTGGAAATAATAGATCGTTGTTTGGAACACACGCATTTCATGTCTGTTCTGTTTCTACAGTAATCTGTGTAAACACATTGTTAAAACAGAAACGTTT
>JANRMT010049810.1:0-13043 GCA_026402145.1 Polypterus bichir lapradei
TATATACATACATGTGTACATATATACACACACACATATACTATTGGATGCGAAACAGGCAAATACATTGATTTTCTGAATATATAAAGTCGGCGTCAGAATATATAAAGTCAAAACTTGAATATATAAAGTCATTCCCAAATATATAAAGTCACTGTCGGAATATATAAAGTCAAAACTTGAATACATAAAGTCAGCGTCGGTATATATAAAGTCAAAACTTTTTTCTAAATATATAAAGTCAAAACTTGAATAAATAAAGTCACCGCTGGAATATATAAAGTCAAAACTTGAATATATAAAGTCATCGCTGGAATATATAAATTCAAAACTTCCATCCATCCATCCATCCATCCTCTTCCGCTTATCCGAGGTCGGGTCGCGGGGGTAGCAGCTTAAGGAGAGAAGCCCAGACTTCCCTCTCCCCGGCCACTTCTTCCAGCTCTTCCGGGAGAATCCCAAGGCGTTCCCAGGCCAGCCGGGAGACATAGTCCCTCCAGCGTGTCCTGGGTCTTCCCCGGGGCCTCCTCCCGGTTGGATGTGCCCGGAACACCTCACCAGGGAGGCGTCCAGGAGGCATCCTGATCAGATGCCCGAGCCACCTCATCTGACTCCTTTCGATGCGGAGGAGCAGCGGCTCTACTCTGAGCCCCTCCCGGATGACTGAGCTCCTCACCCTATCTTTAAGGGAAAGCCCAGACACCCTGCGGAGGAAACTCATTTCAGCCGCTTGTATTCGCGATCTCGTTCTTTCGGTCACTACCCATAGCTCATGACCATAGGTGAGGGTAGGAACGTAGATCGACTGGTAAATTGAGAGCCTTGCCTTACGGCTCAGCTCTTTTTTCACCACGACAGACCGATGCAGAGCCCGCATCACTGCGGATGCCGCACCGATCCGCCTGTCGATCTCACGATCCATTCTTCCCTCACTCGTGAACAAGACCCCGAGATACTTAAACTCCTCCACTTGGGGCAGGATCTCGCCCCCAACCCTGAGAGGGCACTCCACCCTTTTCCGGCTGAGGACCATGGTCTCGGATTTGGAGGTGCTGATTCTCATCCCAGCCGCTTCACACTCAGCTGCGAACCGCTCCAGAGAGAGCTGAAGATCACGGCCTGATGAAGCAAACAGGACAACATCATCTGCAAAAAGCAGTGACCCAATCCTGAGTCCACCAAACCGGACCCCTTCAACACCCTGGCTGCGTCTAGAAATTCTGTCCATAAAAGTTATGAACAGAATCGGTGACAAAGGGCAGCCCTGGCGGAGTCCAACTCTCACTGGAAACGGGCTCGACTTACTGCCGGCAATGCGGACCAAGCTCTGACACCGGTTGTACAGGGACTGAACAGCTCTTATCAGGGGGTCCAGTACCCCATACTCCCGGAGCACCCCCCACAGGACTCCCCGAGGGACACGGTCGAATGCCTTTTCCAAGTCCACAAAGCACATGTAGACTGGTTGGGCAAACTCCCATGCACCCTCCAGGACCCTGCTAAGGGTGTAGAGCTGGTCCACTGTTCCGCGACCAGGACGAAAACCACACTGTTCCTCCTGAATCCGAGGTTCGACTATCCGACGGACCCTCCTCTCCAGAACCCCCGAATAGACTTTTCCAGGGAGGCTGAGGAGTGTGATCCCTCTATAGTTGGAACACACCCTCCGGTCCCCCTTTTTAAAGAGGGGGACCACCACCCCAGTCTGCCAATCCAGAGGCACTGTCCCCGATGTCCATGCGATGTTGCAGAGACGTGTCAACCAAGACAGTCCTACAACATCCAGAGCCTTAAGGAACTCCGGGCGTATCTCATCCACCCCCGGGGCCCTGCCACCAAGGAGTTTTTTGACCACCTCGGTGACTTCAGTCCCAGAGATGGGAGAGCCCACCTCAGAGTCCCCAGGCTCTGCTTCCTCATTGGAAGGCATGTTAGTCGGATTGAGGAGGTCTTCGAAGTACTCCCCCCACCGACCCACAACGTCCTGAGTCGAGGTCAGCAGCGCACCATCCCCACCATATACGGTGTTGACACTGTACTGCTTCCCCTTCCTGAGACGCCGGACGGTGGACCAGAATCTCCTCGAAGCCGTCCGAAAGTCGTTCTCCATGGCCTCTCCAAACTCCTCCCATGCTCGAGTTTTTGCCTCAGCAAAAATTCAAAACTTAAAATATATAAAGTCAGCGTCAGAATATATAAAGTCAGCGCTGGAATATATAAAGTGAAAACCTGAATATATAAAGTCAGCGTCAGAATTTATAAAGTCATTCCTGATTATATATAGTCAACATCGGAGTATATAAACTCATTCCTGAATATATAAACTCAAAGTCAAAATATATTGATTGAAATGACTCTGAACTGAAGTAAGTTAACAAAAACGTATTCAGAAAAATAAATTAAAAAAACACTGTTCAGTTAATGTTTTGAAAATGATGCATTTGCCCTGCTCAGGATTGGTTCCTGCCTTGCACCCAGTGTTGGCTGGGATTGGCTGCAGCAGACCCCCGTGACCCTGCGGTCGGATTCAACGGGTTGGGAAATGGATGGATATTGCAGCACTGACTTTGTATATTCCGACAATGACTTTATATATTGAAGTTTTGACTTTATATATTCCAGCGCTTACTTTATATTGTGAGCTGGAGGGCTTTGTTATTACGTGTGGGGACGAAACTTCACTTTGGTAACTGATCATGCTCCACTTCAATGGTCATACCGACAGAAAGATACAAACTCTCGCCTCATGAGATGGTTTCTGGGCTTACAACTTTTACCGTTTCACAGTAAAACATCGACCAGGTTCTGAACATGTCAACGCAGATGTATTATCAAGACTAAATGAACCTGGTACAGAGAGTCGCTTGATTCACGGAAATGTGAATAAAGCTGAGGGGGAGGGTGTGAGCTGGAGGGCTGATCACACCCCAAGAAGATACAGACGCCTCTGGGAAAACCACAACCCCTGAAACACAGACTACCCTCACATTGCTCCTTACTTTCTTACTTGCGCTATAACGCGTAATGCAAACCTCGTGCGATACTCCGCTAACTTAAAAGCCTTGTGCAGCGCCTGTCAGTTGAAAATTGATTGTTTGCTTGCTTTTATCGCTCTCTCTCTCTGCTCCTAGCGGAACTGTCATCTCTGACTTGTCATGGAGCACGTTTAAGCTCATGTGTTTGCAGTGTTTGAATAAAAATCCTTTTTGTTTCTACGACCTCCTGTGTCTCTGTGCAAATCTGTGACCCAAGCGTGACAATATATTCCGACGCTGACTATATATATTTAAGATTTGACTTTATATATTCCAGCGCTGAGTTTATATATTCCGATGCTGACTTTATATATTTAAGTTTTGACTTTAGGTGGCAGTGTGACGAAGTTGCTTCGGAAGACGGCGTTAGCCGCGGAGCTCAGCTCAGAGCGAAATGAGGTAAATGGGAGGAGAGATGATGACGTGACTCCCCCACCCACCTTAACTGTCAATCCCCCACAAACACAGTCTCTTGGAATTTGCATAAGCACACCCCTTCACCTGCAATTTTAACTTAGTTACAAAGTGATCAAAACTCTCGTTTATATCCTGCATCCTCTCATTAAACTTGTATCCCGCATTAACCGTGGGCATGAAAAACGCCAGCGGCAGCCTGTCTATTAAGTTAATTTAAAGTTTAGGTTTATACCTTGCTTTGTTTCCGAAGTAGCTGTACTGATGAATATGGTAGTATATGTCACTCGCTCGCTTCTTATTGTTTCGCTGCCTTCTCAATTATATAATGCATGTTTTCTTCAGCGCATTTTGGAGCTCTTCCTGGTTTTCTACATAGTACGTTGACAGTCAGTTCACGTGATTACGTGGGCGGCGTGATGATGTCACACGAAACTCCGCCCCCACGGCTTTCAAGCTCAACTCCATTACAGTAAATGGAGAAAAATACCTTCCAGTTATGACCATTACGCGTAGAATTTCGAAATGAAACCTGCCCAACTTTTGTAAGTAAGCTTTAAGGAATGAGCCTGCCAAATTTCAGCCTTCTACCTACACGGGAAGTTGGAGAATTAGTGATGAGTCAGTGAGTGAGTGAGTGAGTGAGTGAGTCAGTGAGTGAGTCAGTCAGTCAGTGAGGGCTTTGCCTTTTATTAGTATAGATTTCTGAAGGGAAAAACATTTTGACTGCAGTCAAGAAATTCCAAGTTCCTTCAAGCAAGATTGCAAAGTTTTAAAGGATAAATAGACAGATACTGTTGATTGTACAAAGTATACCAGCATTTCACTTTCTGCACACTTTATTGTTATGAAGGTTTAATTTTAAATTTTGCAAATTTAGTAAGAATCAAAAGCTGAAATTATTGATGTTTTTAGTTAATATATAATAATCTTTTACAGGTATCAATATTGCGATAACAATAAATACGCTGGAATACTCAAAAAGAGTTGGGGAATATCCCCGCATAATGTCCAACTGACAACATGAAAAAATGAGGCCAAAAGAATCAAAAAAGGTGAAACATTCAACAAAAGATATTGGTTACAATGGAGTTTACATAGCAGAAAATGGTGGCAAGAAATGGTTATGACAGGAAATGATAAAACGGAAGTGATATCATCAAGGATGGCCGGAAGTGATGTCTTTATGGTGGAACTGGAAGTGACGTCATCGTTGGATTGTTGTGCTGGAATTGTGGAATCGTGGCCATTTTAGAACCCGGAAATATGGTCAGTGAACTATAGTTTTTCTTCTTTATTTCTGTAGATGGAGTGAGAGAGGCATTACTACATATAATCAACCCTTTATCTCATGCAATATCACTCACCTGAGCACTTGTTGGCTGCTTCCTAAGTGCGCGTTTGTGACTATATATATATAAATACTAGGCTGACCCGCCTTTTAAGGCGACCGACTTTTAAGTTGACCACTTCTTAAGGCAATTCAATATGTAGATCAATTTGATATTTTATACAAACTGATTAATTTGGTTATATTGCATTTGAGCGGTATTACTTTAATACTCGTAGTTTCTGTTATTTTTGTGATGAAATTTAAACTTTTTTCTATATTGAGGTCACCCTTTTGAACCCCCCTGATATTTACTACGCGGTGAGGCATTTGTACTCCATCAACATTAATTATTTCCAGAGACATAATTTTGTCTATTTTTCCAGCGCATCGCACACAAAAGCAAGGGAACGATGGGAGCAACAGAACTCTGCTCACATCATGTCGCTTCATACCGCAAGCTGCAAGTGGTAAGTCTGTGATAAGCGGAATACCGCTACGCTTTCCACTCATGGGACGGAAGGACAATCCCGACCGCTTTTATATAGTAAGAAAGAAGAAGAAGATATCGCACAGTCTGGAGTAGAAAATCATCTTTTACCTAGAAAAACGAAACTACAAATCCCATCGTGCATTGCAAAATGGACGGGCCGTGTGTGAAACTCTGCGCTTGCGTAGCACTCATGGGACGGAAGGACAATCCCGACCGCTTTTATATAGAAGGATATATATATATACAGTACAGGCCAAAAGTTTGGACACACCTCCTCATTCAATGTGTTTTCTTTATTTTCATGACCATTTACAGCACTCCATCACTCTCCTTCTTGGTCAAATAGCCCTTACACAGCCTGGAGGTGTGTTTGGGGTCATTGTCCTGTTGAAAAATAAATGATCGTCCAACTAACCTGACTTCTGCACAACACAACTGCTGGTCCCAACCCCATTGATAAAGCAAGAAATTCCACTAAATAACCCTGATAAGGCATACCTGTGAAGTGAAAACCATTTCAGGTGACTACCTGTTGAAGCTCATCGAGAGAATGCCAAGAGTGTGCAAAGCAGTAATCAGAGCAAAGGGTGGCTATTTTGAAGAAACTAGAATATAAAACATGTTTTCAGTTATTTCACCTTTTTTTGTTAAGTACATAACTCCACATGTGTTCATTTATAGTTTTGATGCCTTCAGTCATGAAAATAAAGAAAACACATTGAATGAGGAGGTGTGTCCATACTTTTGGCCTGTACTGTATATATGTTACGGCCAAAACCCAAAATCGGCCAAAGCAGGAAGTGTCCGGCCAAATTGGGAAATGGCCAATGTCACTGTAAATTGACCGGTCAATGTCCGATCTTTTCCTCGATTTCGGGATTTGGCCAGCCAGTTTGCGAAATGGTATGGGGAGATCGGCCAAAGTCGGAAGAAAAACTTGTGTCCTTGATGGAGTCCAAAACAAGACTGAAGATTGCTGGAAAAATGGTGGCTTTAAATGCCAAAACCGGAAGTCACATTGTGGACCCGGAAGTGACAGGCTCCTGGTGCCGGAACCAGAAGTGACACAGTTCTGGGCACTGGAACTGAAATTGACGGTCTTCTGGGCGCCGGAATCGGAACTGACGTCTTCAGGGTCAAATCAGACAAGTTTTTTAGTAGAGACAACAGAAGAAGGTTTAGGGCACCCCGCCACCCCCTGGCCTGGCATGGAATTACCTTCACTTGGTCCATACAGCTCCCTCCTATTCACATGTGGGTGACACACCCAAGAAACCAATGGTAAAACTGCCAGTCCTTCCTATATAATCCACAGCAAAAGATCTAATACCCTATATGTTTTCCTCTTGGTCTGGTCGTAACTTCTGGTCCATAGCAGGGCCCTTATTACCTACAGTAGGGCCATAAAAAGGTTGGAGAGATCCTGTTTACTCCGATGGGTAATTTGTGCAGCACTGTAAGAGTGGAAGACCCTCTGAAATGGACTGAAACGAGGGGAACAAAAAATCCAAACCGTGCTAAAGTAAAGCAAGGGGCACAAGCCAGAGAGACTGTAGTCAAGAAACATTTGTCTTGCAGAAGAAGGAGTCAGCTGATCACCAGCTACCCAGAAAATGTAAATTTATAGCAAACAAGGACCACTGTGTGTGAAAACTTGGAGAAAACTTATGTACTGCTTGCAACAAAAAGATGCCTCCAAAGCAGAGAAGGAGAAGAGCTTCTTAACAAGAATATTTGACAAACGAGAGGAGAACATTAAGTCCATAAGCTCATTTATTTATCTAATAGGCAAGCTGTCCCAATATCTCATCCAGATACTTCTTAAAGGTTGTTAAGGTTCTTCTTTGACTACCAGGCTCAGTAGTTTGTTTCAGATTCCCATATCTCTTTTTATAAAGAAGTGCTTTCTGGCTTCAGTCGTAAATTCACTCTAATTTCCACTGATGTCTTTGAGTATGTGATTCACAGTTAAGTTGAAAGAATTCCGCTGGACCTACTTTATCAGAGCCTTTGAGGATTTTAAATACCTGGATTAGGTCCCCATACCATCCCCAAACAGCTTTTATTTTCTCTAAAATAAGTGTTAGAGCACAACATGCCCTTATACCATGGGATGCACGTGGTTGCTCTCCTCTGCACAGCTTCAAGTGCTGCTATGTCTTTCTTGTAGCGTGGTGACCAGAACTGCACACAGTACTCCAGATGTGGTCTCACTTGTGTGTTATACTGTACAGTTTGAGTGTGTTATATCATCTTAATAAAGGGAAAAAACATGTGTCCTGGAGAAAACCAACCCAGAAGGATTGGGACAAAGCATTGCATACACATGGAGTCAAACTATAAGTACACCTTCATTCATTCTGAGTCCAATTGACTGTAACTTGGTACTTAGGGTAAAACCAGTCAGGAGTGGACTGGTTCTCAAAATCGGCCCGGGCATCCTTCAACGAGTGAGGTGACGAGGTTGACCCGCTCGGCCCATTATTCATTGTCATTTTCATAAAATTTGTGATGAGTACGTGGCTCGCCACTTGTTATGAGCCTATGGTATGAACTCTATCTAAACTGTTGCCAAACTTAATCTGTACACTGTTGTTTAGACACAACTTAAAATTTGATAACATGCTTAGAAATAAAAATTAATGAAAAATAAAAATTTAGTAACACAGCTTACACATTATTAGAGTACATGTCAAATGTCAATGTCATGTCCAAGTGCCAGTATCCTAGTAGGGTAGTAGCTTATGCAGTTCGCTGCTTTAAGCAGCCACATCATGAACAATACTGTTAGTGTCAAGTTTGGCTAGGATACTTTTCTCCACCGACATCAGCATGAACGCCTCAAGATGTTCTTGCATCATTCTGCTTCTCAGGCGGGTTTTGATTCTCTTCAATTCAGAGAATAATCTTTCAATCTGAATTTGTGACACATGCAGTGTTAGCAGTAGCTTGTAGGCAAGCCCAATGCTCTTGTAAGCATCATTTAAGAGGTTCAACCGGAGTAGCACCTTGTAGCAACAGAGAGGACAGTCTTTACAAGACTTGCAAGTTAACAGACTTGTCCCATCTTGTTCACAGTCACTGTCATTGTCATCCTCCACAGTATAAGTATAAGCATCTGCTACTGATTTTTTAAGTGTTGACCACTGCTGTCCAAAGCTTTGCAGTTCTGTTTTTAGTTGTTCGGCAGTGACACCATCATCAAATCTGGGCAAATGTCTATGCAACCATTCCATAGCTCCAAATGAAACTTCACCAAAGTTCCTCAGGTGAAGTGACAGATCGGCATAGAACGCAGATGTTGTTTATGTGTCAGATTGTCTCTCAATACTGCTCACAATAATGTCTACTATCTGGTACTAGATATGAGATCAAATAAATTGCAATAATTTATATGCTAACCAAAATGTAGCGGTATCGAAACAGAAATCGGCAAAAGGCAGTTTTGACCAAATTTTTCGCTGCAACGTTGTGTACTGACAACTAAAACAACTTGATGACGTAATATGGTATACTATATGGGACTATATAAATCGCAGTAGCAGACAGATAATGTTTAGTAGTTTAGTAGTTTAGAAAATTAATTTTAATGTCAAACAGTAACTAGTACATAAATTTTTTTTCATGAAAGTCCACGGCCCATCGGGCATTGCCCAAATGCTCTAATGGCCAGTCCGCCCCTGAAGCCAGTTAATATGTTCTGGTTATTGATACCAATATAACTGAAATGTAATAATCTTTGTGAAGGATACGTTTTTAGATGTTATAAGTTCCCTTCCTAAACTGAATAGTATAGTTCGGAGCAGTATCTCACACACACGCACACACACACACACACACAGACACAGAGGAGGAGTGTGTAGGGGGTTAAGCAGTGCAGACTAGCTGTGAGCAAATCACACCACCATCACAGTGCAGGTGCTAGAAACTTAATACCCAGCTAAAGAACTCATCCATCTAACTGGCTGAAAGCCCAGAATTCTGAGAAGAATATTTTAAAGCCGGTTTGCAATGAATGATGTCTTCTCAATACTTCTTTAGATAAGAATTAAGAAAACAGAATTCATAAGATAAGTGCCTTTTTCTATGAAATAGAAAAATATTAAACTAAGCTAGCGTAGATTTATGTTTTGCATTGTTTGTTGCTGTCCTTTATCTGTAAATACTTAATCTTCTGTTATCCTGATGTCATGAATAAACAGTATCACTTGATTTATTGCAGCAGAATGTTTGATTATTTGTTTGAAAAATAGTCTATCACTGCGTCCAAATCACAAACAGAGAAAGTGAAAGTTATTTCAAATGGACATTCAACAACTTAAGGCCTTTTTAGTAAATTGTATGATCTCTTCATAGTTCTGGATTTCCGGTTGAAAAGTGAAACAGGGATTCCACAAACACATCACAGCAGACGTTTGTCACTTCCATCCCAGTAAACATTCTCATGAGACTTGTCTTTTCTAGCCTGCAGTTCAAGGTTTAAATGGTTTAAATTTGGGAACTGTAATGGCTGACGTAAAAAAAAGACGTGTAGCACCGCCATCTCTCAGCACATGGAGAACCTTCTGTGCAGAATCTGCACGTTGCACTTGCGTTTATGTGGGCTTTCTCTGAGAATATTTGTCTCTACCAGCCTTGCTAACAAGGAGATGAGTTAGTCCATTGTGAATGTAAGTGTCCTGTAAGAGGCTGCTGGTCCATCTAGGGTTGGTTTCTGCATGTTCCCTTTACTGTCTGAAGTGGTCCTTGTTCCTAAAAATAAATAGCATCCAAAATTAAAAGGTTGTTTAGAAAAAGAATTTAAACCTCATGCTGAAAAACCTGCATTATGGGGAGTCACAGAAAAGCTATGAAGTACTGCAGGTGTGTTACATTCGTACAAAATATTCCTCACACTACTGGAGAAGTAATGAGGAAAACAAATGTGACTGGAATGTGTTTACTTAAAAAATTACTCAGCAGATTATTATTGTGCAATTATCTATACTAATAAAAGGCAAAACCCTCACTGACTGACTGACTGACTGACTGACTGACTGACTCATCACTAATTCTCCAACTTCCCGTGTAGGTAGAAGGCTGAAATTTGGCAGGCTTATTCCTTACAGCTTCCTTACAAAAGTTGGGCAGGTTTCATTTCGAAATTCTATGCGTAATGGTCATAACTGGAAGCTGTTTTTCTCCATTTACTGTAATGGAGATGAGCTTGAAACCCGTGGGGGCGGAGTTTCGTGTGACATCATCACGCCTCCCACGTAATCACGCAGTACGTAGAAAACCAGGAAGAGGCCCAAAAAGCGCCGAAGGAAACATGCATTATATAATTGAGAAGGCAGCGAAACAATAAGAAGCGAGCGAGTGACATATATAACCATATTCATGAGTTCTGCTACTTCGGAAACAAAGCACAGTGTAAACTTACACTTTAAATTAAGTTCATAGACAGGCTGTCGCTGGCGTTTGTAATTTAGTGCCTGCCCATATAAGGCCGTCCGTCAGCGGCAATCCAATAGAAACACTGCCACTAAATATTCACGGGTGAAGGACTGTGCTTATGCAGAGGAAGATGAGATGGTCAGGGTGGTGTTTGGCACAAACTCAGCGAAACTGCGAGAGAAAGTTTTAAGTGCCGGGACTTCGGTAACATTAGATACAGCCATGGACATAGCACGACATGGCACCAGCACAGCTGGGAAACTTCGATGCATGTACACCGAGCGGCTCACGTGAACTGATGCAGTGCACAGACAAAAAGCAATAGTTCCAAAAAGCGCTGAACAAAAACCGAATTACACAATTGAAAAGGCAGCAAAAAAATATGAAGCGTCTGATACATACAAGCATATTCATAAATGCAGCTACTGTGGAAACAAAGCACACGGTGGAAAAAGTCAATGTCCCGCTAAAGGAAGACAGTGTAAAAAAAAAACCCGTGCATGCAGTGTGTCAGGTCTCAGATAAAGAAGAAGACGAGCTGTTTATTGATGCAGTAAGAAACGAATCAATAAATGAAACCTCTTATCTTTACAACGATTGACAAACACGGAATGTAACTTGAACACAACACATCCTACAAATACGAACCTGATTGAAAGAAATAATGATAATCAACTCCTTGATGACAGCAACACTCAGTAAAACTCACAAAACAATTACTGTATATTGACAGTCATGTTACGTTATTTTTAAAATGTTCCCTTTTCTTTTTCATAGCTTCTTTAACAAACTACGTCTCCACTGCGATACGCGGGTATACCTGTATATATATGTATATATATACCCCGATCTACATACTCGAATAATGGATACTTTATTCGCCATCAATGATTGTTTTGGTAAAGCCATACTCAGTGTATTCATTAGATGAACGGTAAAAAAGTAAGAGCGAGGGGAGGATGACTTATTGAGGCACGCAGGCAAAACCACAATAGCACGCGGGCTCGATGTACTGTAGTGCGCGTCAACTCTATCTGAATTGCGCGATCACATTTGAAAAAATATATCTTTTCAAGTTCAATTTAGTCCATATGTGTCAAACTCAAGGCCCGCAGGCCACATCCGGCCCGGCGTGTAATTATATCCGGCCCGCGAGATCATTTTATATACTGTATTATTGTTACTAATGGCCGGGGATATGAAGTGCTGGTAACACAATAAACTACAGATCCCATAATGCAGCGCTTCAGCTGCCTTGCCGAACACTTACCGCGTTAATCAAGTCTAGCTTATGATGCTGCAAGTTATTGTGAAGCTAGCCCACACGATGCTGAAGAGAAAAGGTGATTCTGAACATAGAGCCTTTAAAAACCGATGGGAGGCTTTGTATATGTTTACTGACATTGCTGGTAAACCCGTGTGTCTCATTTCTGGAGCAAATGTGGGTGTAATTACAGAATTTAATCTAAGACGGCACTATGAGACAAAACATCAGGATAACCTGAAAGACCTGAATGCAATGCACAAGATATAGAAAGCAGAAGAGTTAAAGAAGAATCTGACACTTCAGCAGACGTTTTTACCCGTGCAAAATCACAAAGTGATTTCAAGTGAAGCTACTTTTATGGGAGACACAAATGCACCAGTGCAACTTGCCCCACTTTCCCTGTTGCCAAGTAATGTTGAACCAAGTCGACACTACAGTGTTCCCAAATACGCACTTTGTTCATAAACTGAGCGCACTGAGTTCGCACGGCGCTTTGGTGACTTTGAAGAACAAAAAAAGAATTTTGTGTTATTTCGCAACCCATTTGCTGTCGATGTGGAAGCTGCTCCTGTGCAGATTCAGATGGAGGTGATTGAGCTGCAGTGTAATGGCACACTGAAGGCAAAGTACGATACTGCACGGCCCGCACAGTTTATTCACTCCATTCCCGCACAAATGCTCCAGCTCCGTCTACATGCGGCTCGAACCTTGTGCATGTTTGGTAGCACATATCTGTGTGAGAAGCTCTTCTCAGTGATAAAGACTAACAAAACAGCACACAGGAGTCGCCTCACTCATGAGCACCTGCAGTCCATCCTGAGAATCTCCACAACACAGAACCTCACACCAAACATAAACGAACTTGTTGCCAAAAAAAGATGCCAGGCGTCCAGCTCTAAAATGACATATGAGCAAAGACAACTGAATGATTTGATTTGTTATTGCTGAAAAGAACAAATTTTATTTATGTTTCCAGGTTTTGTTATGCACCATGTTCATATTTGAATTTGTATAATTTTGACAGGATATATTTTTATGGAGAGCAAAATCTTTTGGGATATTTAAAAT
>JANRMT010049814.1:0-10881 GCA_026402145.1 Polypterus bichir lapradei
ATATATATATATATATATATACATACATATATACATATACACATATACAAATATAGACATATACATACAGTATATACATATATACACAGTTATTTATATATACATATATATATATATATATATATATATATATATATATATACACACACATACATATATATATATATATAGCAAAATACCTGCGCTTCGCAGCGGAGAAGTAGTGTGTTAAAGAAGAAATGAAAAAGAAAAGGAAACATCTACATATACACACATACATATACATACACACACATATATACACACAAATACATATATATATATATACATACACACACATATATATAAACATATATATATACATACTGTACATATCTACATATATACATACACACACACACACAACTATCGTATATGTTGAAGTTCTATTTAAATTTTAAATAGAAGGAATTTTTATTTAGTCGACAGAATATTATTCCGGAATAAATCAACTCAAACTTTAAATAACTTATAATATTTTGCTCTCCATAAAAATATATCCTGTCTAAATTATACAAGTTAGAAATAAAGTAAATGTTAAAAGAACAAACATTCAAATTTCTTTACTCTTATGTAATTTTATATAAAAAATAAACTTAAATTTTAAATATCCCAAAAGATTTTGCTCTCCATAAAAATATATCCTGTCAAAATTATACAAATTCAAATATGAACATGGTGCATAACAAAACCTGGAAACATAAATAAAATTTGTTCTTTTCAGCAATAACAAATCAAATCATTTAGTTGTCTTTGCTCTTATGTCATTTTATCAGATTTGGAAGCCTGGCATCTTTTTTTGGCAACAAGTTCGTTTATGTTTGGTGTGAGGTTCTGTGTTGTGGAGATTCTTAGGATGGACTGCAGGTGCTCATCAGTGAGGCGACTCCTGTTTGCTGTTTTGTTAGTCTTCATGACTGAGAAGAGCTTCTCACACAGATATGTGCAACCAAACATGCACTAAGGTTCAAGCCGTATGTAGACGGAGCTGGAGCATTTGTGCGGGAATGGAGTGAATAAACTGTGCGGGCCGTGCAGTATCGTACTTTGCCTTCAGTGTTCCATTACACTGCAGCTCAATCACCTTCATCTGAATCTGCACAGGTGCAGTTTCCACATCGATAGCAAATGGGTTGCGAAACAAGTCAAAATTCTTTTTTTGTTCTTCAAAGTCACCAAAGCGCCGTGCGAACTCAGTGCGCAGTGCGCTCAGTTTATGAACAAAGTGCGTATTTGGGAACACTGTAGTGTCGACTTGGTTCAACATTACTTGGCAACAGGGAAAGTGGGGCAAGTTGCACTGGTGCATTTGTGTCTCCCATAAAAGTAGCTTCACTTGAAATCACTTTGTGATTTTGCACGGGTAAAAACGTCTGCTGAAGTGTCAGATTCTTCTTTAACTCTTCTGCTTTCTGTATCTTGTGCATTGCATTCAGGTCTTTCAGGTTATCTTGATGTTTTGTCTCATAGTGCCGTCTTAGATTAAATTCTGTAATTACAGCCACATTAGCTCCACAAATGAGACACACGGGTTTACCGGCAATGTCAGTAAACATATACTCAGCCTCCCATCGGTTTTTAAAGGCTCTATGTTCAGAATCACCTTTTCTCTTCGGCATTGTGTGGGCTAGCTTTGCAAAAACTTGCAGCATCATAAGCTAGACTGGATTAACGCGGTAAGTGTTCGGCAAGGCAGCTGAAGCGCTGCATTATGGGATCTGTAGTTTATTGTGTTACCAGCGCTTCATATCCCCGGGCCATTAATAACAATAATACAATATATAAAATGATCTCGCGGGCCGGATATAATTACACGCCGGGCCGGATGTGGCCTGCGGGCCTCGAGTTTGACACATATGGACTAAATAGAACTTGAAAAGATATATTTTTTCAAATGTGATCGCGCAATTCAGATAGAGTTGACGCGCACTACAGTACATCGAGCCCGCGTGCTATTGTGGTTTTGCCTGCGTGCCTCAATAAGTCATCCTCCCCTCGCTCTTACTTTTTTACCGTTCATCTAATGAATACACTGAGTATGGCTTTACCGAAACAATCATTGATGGCGAATAAAGTATCCATTATTCGAGTATGTAGATCGGGGTATATATATATACATATATATATACCCGCGTATCGCAGCGGAGAAGTAGTGTGTTAAAGAAGCTATGAAAAAGAAACGGGAACATTTTAAAAATAACGTAACATGACTGTCAATATACAGTAATTGTTTTGTGAGTGTTACTGAGTGTTGCTGTCATCAAGGATTTGATTATCATTATTTCTTTCAATCAGGTTCGTATTTGTAGGATGTGTTGTGTTCAAGTTACATTCCGTGTTTGTCAATCGTTGTAAAGATGACAGGTTTCATTCATCGATTCGTTTCTTACTGCATCAATAAACAGCTCGTCTTCTTCTTTATCTGAGACCTGACACACTGCATGCATGGGTTTTTTTTTTACACTGTCTTCCTTTAGCGGGACATTGACTTTTTCCACCGTGTGCTTTGTTTCCGCAGTAGCTGCATTTATGAATATGCTTGTATGTATCAGACGCTTCATATTTTTTTGCTGCCTTTTCAATTGTGTAATTCGGTTTTTGTTCAGCTGTGTTTCGAACTGTTGCTTTTTGTCTGTGCACTGCGTCAGTTCACGTCAGCCGCTCGGTGTACATGCATCGAAGTTTCCCAGCTGTGCTGGTGCCATGTCATGCTCT
Source organism: Polypterus bichir lapradei (assembly GCA_026402145.1). Lineage (NCBI taxonomy): Eukaryota > Metazoa > Chordata > Cladistia > Polypteriformes > Polypteridae > Polypterus > Polypterus bichir. The sequence continues at coordinate 2,734 of JANRMT010049814.1, forward strand.
GTGCACAGCTGTATTTAATGTTACCTAAGTCCCGGCACTTAAAACTTTCTCTCGCAGTTTCGCTGAGTTTGTGCCAAACACCACCCTGACCATCTCATCTTCCTCTGCATAAGCACAGTCCTTCACCCGTGAATATTTAGTGGCAGTGTTTCTATTGGATTGCCGCTGACGGACGGCCTTATATGGGCAGGCACTAAATTACAAACGCCAGCGGCAGCCTTTCTATGAACTTAATTTAAAGTTTAGGTTTACATCGTGCTTTGTTTCCGAAGTAGCAGAACTCATGAATATGGTTGTATATGTCACTCGCTCGCTTCTTATTGTTTCGCTGCCTTCTCAATTATATAATGCATGTTTTCTTCAGCGCTTTTTGGGGGCTCTTCCTGGTTTTCTACGTACTGCGTGATTACGTGGGAGGCGTGATGATGTCACACGAAACTCCGCCCCCACGGCTTTCAAGCTCATCTCCATTACAGTAAATGGAGAAAAACAGCTTACAGTTACGACCATTACGCGTAGAATTTCGAAATGAAACCTGCTCAACTTTTGTAAGAAAGCTGTAAGGAATGAACCTGCCAAATTTCAGCCTTCCACCCACACGGGAAGTTGGAGAATTAGTGATGAGTCAGTGAGTGAGTGAGTGAGTGAGTGAGTGAGTGAGTGAGTGAGTGAGTGAGTCAGTGAGGGCTTTGCCTTTTATTAGTATAGATAAGAGCAGCTCACTACTGAAAATGGTAAATTTGGGAATCAGCTGACATCGAAACCGCGACCTCTTGATTGGAATGCAGCAGTTCTTAACATTGCACCACGCAAGCTGTCGTATCAACCGCCTACCGTAACCTGCTTTCTTTTTTCTTCAGTTACATTCTTGAATAAAAGTGCACTTGTTTTGTTATACTTGTACCTATTGTGAAAGTGTTTATTTCATATTTGTATTTCAGGCTTCACACCTTATACATTTCATGTCTACATTTTTTCAATTATTACTAAAACATGAAAAACGTTTCTGTGTTAACTACATTTTACATAGATTGTTGTTGACATGAAAAACACATGAAATGTATGTATTCCAAACGATGATGTACTATTTTACTCTATAAAGCTCCAGCACTTCACTTGAAGATAAACACTGAGAAACTTCTTTGTGAAATGAACTGCAGCGGTGGGCAGTGGGATAGGATACCAGGCTGCTTGTTGCTTATCGACACATTTACAGGACAAAAGACACTGACGGAGAGGTGAGAATGGATTTAAGGTGGGCTGGATTTACAAGCTTTTTCTTAGGCTCTGGTAATTCTAGTGTTAATGAACAAGGATCAGTTTCGGTTGAAAAGATACTGGACTGGCCAAATATTCCACTCCAGCTACTGTGTACAAAGAAAACTAGAGGTGTGGGAATGTTAATTCACAAAACAATTTTATTTTTTGTATCAGATCCTGAAGAGTTAATTTGTGATGGTTATGGGCAATTTGTTTAAAGTGATATATCTATACACTCAATGTGGATAACTAAGAGTTCATCCAAAGTGTTTTTGCATCCATTCCTAACTTGAACACTCACAAAATTATAATTGTGTTTTAAATCCAGATCTGGTGTCATCCAGATTCTTCAGCTACAGCGGTGACAACATCTAACAGTGCAAAAATAATCGTACAGTTTTTAATTGATCATAACTTATCAGACCCATGGAAATTACTAAATCCATACTTAAGAGCATATTCCTTCTTCTCAACTGTACATTATTCTTTCTCAAGAATGTATTATTTCTTTATAGACAACAATTTCTTGCCCACAATCAAATCTTGCAGGTATGATACTATTGTTATCTCCCATCATGCCCTTCTGATCATACAGCTCACATCACTATGCCCCACATAAATATCTTACAGCTGGTCTCTTAACCCCCAGAAGGCAGCATGGTTATACCTAATTTTTTTACTGGGCGGCAAACATACAAGCTATAAAAACCTGGACATTGACACAAATAGATGAACACATACTAGTTGGTCTGCAATAGAAATTAAATCCAGCAGTACTTCTTTATATTTCCTGCTTTGTACACCAGTAAATACAAGGTATTGCAAATATACTAACAACTCAATTGTCCTTCACTCACTCAGAATATGGAACCAATGTAGGAACTTCAAGTTAGAGAATATTTTATCTGTGGCACCTGTACATGATAACCAACTTTTTCCACCCTCTCAAAATTACACAATTTTTATTGTTTGGAAAATGAATGGGATTAAATCATTTGTATATAAATAATGTCTTTGCAACCTATGAATAATTGCACTCCAAATTTAGTCTTCCATCAACACAATTTTTCTACTATCTCCAAATTAGAGACTTTGCTAAATGAAATCTGCCCAATTTTCCACACCTCCCACCTATTTCTGTTCCATAAAAGATATTGATCAGTCCTGGGGACTCAGACAGCGTTTCTATAATATATAAAAACATTTTAAAGTCCCTTCTTTTTAAAGATCCCAGAGTATAGTTGGAAAAGGATATCTTACTCAACATTTCAGAAAGGGCGTACAAGGCAGTCATGCACAGAATTCACTCTAGCTCCATATGCTCAAAACATTCAATTATTGAACTTAAAATCTTTTATCGAGCATATTTATTTTGCTTAAAATTGTCCAAAATGTTTCCAGGGCAATATCCAACATGCAAATGTTGCAATCGAGATCCAGCTTCACTAGGCTAAATGTTTTGGGTGTGTACCAAATTAATATCATTTTGGAAAAAAAAATTTAAATGCCTATCAGACAAGCCTTGGTGTCACAATCACTCCTAACCCATTAACAGCTGTGTTTGGTGTACTACCAGATGGGCTTAAAGTGAAGAAGGACAAACAAACTGTAGTTGCCTTTACTTCACTACTAGCATGTAGACTTTAACCCAGTGGGTAACTGAAGTTATGCACTATTTGAAATTTGAAAAAATTAAATTCTCACTTAGAGGGTCTGTTCAAAACTTTTTAAAACCTGGCAGGACCTAATCAATAATATTGGGAGAAAAGACTCCTTTCTCTCTTTACTACTCAATAGTTTCTCTGGCTCTTGGCCTTCCTCTCTTTCTCATGAATGGGGATTGATTTGAATTTAGTTTTGTTAAGTTTGACTTGATTGCATGGAATGTTTATATGCTTTTAATAAATTCAATAAAAGATAAGCAAAAGAAAGAAAAATAGAGGCTGTGACTTATTACTATAATGTTTCATTTAAACTGTTAGTTTAGCTTACTTCAACTCAGCTTTTCAATGTGCCTTACTAGTTGTGTTTACATGATGCAGACACCAAGTATTGGCTTTGTTAAAGTAACAGTTTTAAAAATAAAACTGCTCACCAGCAAATAATTAATATATTTTTTTAATATGCAGCTATATTTACCTTTGCTACTCAGTTTTTATGTCACCATAGCTACAATTATAAAGTGCATTGGGCCAGATAAAACTATGGAAGTCATACAGTACTCAGCAATTTCAGATAGGATTTCTAAGATGGGTTAAAAATCATGTTACCATATAGAAAAAGTATTTTGTTGCTGAAGTTGCAATATAGCACTTTGCTTAAGTGTGTCAGTGTGCTATAATATACAACAGAAAGACTGTTGGGCACCTGAAAGTAGGAAAAAACTTGGATACTGTATATTATATTTATTTGCAAGGGGCATATTTAAATTCTTATTTCATCTTTATTCAGACAAACTATTTTTTAAATAATAATTCTTTTTGTGTTACTGTTTTTTTAATATTTGTTAACTTATTCATTTTATTCAATTGTTTATTGTTAACATGATCAAAAATCTATTGGTAAAGTTCAACTTTCTGTGTTTGTTAATTACACAGACTACCACTATGCAAAACAGAACAAAACACCATAACCATTAAGCAACTGTATTTATTATATGTATGAACAAACTTACAAAAAATGCAATCATAAACATCAAAATGTAATAGAAATGGCAATCTGACAATAAGGGTGACATTTATCAAAGGTAGGTCCCACTGCTATATCAGATTTTTGTGGGAAGCACTGCACTGTATCACATCATTCAGCCCCTTCTACTTACTACCTAAATATAATTAAGGTGGTGAGCACAAATTGTAAAGTATATTTTTTTGTGCATCTTACTAAAAAGCATAATCAGAATGAACAAAGATCAGGAAAGCTGAACCTATGTACTGTACATCTGATAAACTTACCCAATTGGCCGAGAGACCACCAGCTCCACTTGAGGTTCAGGCTTGGATTCAAGGATGATGTTGTAAACTTCCTTAAAAGTTGCTCCTTGTAAATGTCTTCCATTCCATTCAAGAACTTGATCACCTAAATAAAAATAGTGATTTCTGTCAAAAGCTAAAATATTCTAAAATATTTCTATTTTTTTCAATATAGTGAAGTTTATTTGTTAACACATAAACATAATGCATACATTCTTATGCTTGAAAAATAAATGCACTTTTTTCATTTCTGTTATTTAATTTTTAAATATAAACAAACTACTAACAAGCTACCTGGTCGAAGATGGCCAACTGTATCAGCTAGACTTCCTTTCTTTACTTTTGTAATGAACGCACAAAGTCTACCAGATTCAGTCATCTTTCCACCTACAACCTGCAAATAAGGAAAAATAAAAAATAAAAATCAGAATTACACCAGACAGGGCCCATGAGTTATCATTTGCGTCTGTTAATTAATCACTCTAAAAATACACTCCAAAATGAATTTGTCAGAACAATCCCAAAAAGTGTGCCTCTATGAATAAAATCAAAATATTTCCATTGCTGCCAAAATTTCATAGTCTTTATCTGTATTTAAGATTATAAGTAATTCATCCCTTGTAAAAGTTGAAAATCAAAAGGGAGACACCCTTGTAATTGTGTTGTGACGCGTGAGTCAGTGTCTTGCACCCCAAAAACAAAACAACAAAACCAGCTTTATTCAACTCAAAACAGGAACAGCAAGGTTATTTATTGTAGTGGAATCCACCATTCTACTATACACATACACAGCAAACAGGCAGGGTCAGAGCCAGGTCTGTGGCCAAGTTATAATGTTCCCTGCATCACCCATCGGTTGATCTGCGCTTTGTGCATGACAGCAGTCAGCTTGTAGTTGTTTCTGTGCCGCTGCAAATCCGCAGTTGCAGCAGCGATGGACAAGTAACCCTAAATAGACATGGCAGCATCTCAAAAGAGGCAATCGCTTTTCTGAGTGTTTCTCCACATCATCCCGTTAAGGAGGGTCTCAAAAAGTTCAAAAATATCACAGTCTGTATCATTAGATTAAATTAATATATGGACTACACTCCATTTGTTATCAACAGTTTTTCTAAAGTTGCTATGGATGATGGCATATCTCACTTACACACAAACCACTGCATGTCAAAAATTTAATTTAAAAAAATGAAACAGCACCTTTACCCAAAATAAATTTGAATATATACATGATTTATTTGAAAAAAAAAAATATATATATATATATATATACATATATAAGTATATTTATTGTGACCGCTGCTACAGGGGGATGCAGCCGCCCTTCAGAAACCCCCTATTAAACAGCTTTTCAAAGGGAAACAAACACACTCTTGCAGCTCCTCTTTGCGGGATCAGCTGCAGGAATGCTGGCTTGCCGCAAGTGGGCTTCGAACATTTAAAAGACCATGCTGCGGCCATTCTGACGCTTCACTCTCTTGTCTCTATTCCCCCAGACTCCCTCTGGTCAGGACGCTTTTCCCGAGCCACTATACCCCCTTGATGAAGAAGACTTTGTATTCTTTTGAGCAGGAATTGGAGCCAATGCATCAAGTTTGACAGCTGTTCCTTGTGAGGCCAGATTGCCTCTTAAAGAGATTTGTGTTTGTATCTGCCTGAACCGCAATAAAGTTTGTACTCCTTGGAAAAACTTCTGTACTCTCCTGTGCAACATTGTGACCCAAGCTTGACAATATACATATACATATATATATATATATATACACACTATATATATATATATATTTATTTATATATATATATATATATATATATTGTCACAAAAACGAGACATGGACAGATAAAGGATTGGGGCAGCCACCCGTGTAATGTGGTATCCTGGCTGCAAAAGTCGTTTCAGCAAAATAATCAGCACTGAAGTGCATACAACTGAGTACAAAACAAGACTGAGGAAAAAGGGAAAAGGAGCAGGTTTTTAAAGGGGAAGACAGGAAGTGAGGTCATATGGATCAAGCACGTGGCCTTCCACCATTGGATCATAGCCGGACGTGACATCAGAGGGACTGGAGCTGGTTTGGTCGAGTTCCATTGGCTCGGTCCCAGAAGTGATGTCAGGAGAGCCAGGTGGAATCCCCCAGGAATGGTCTACAGGCAAGGGAGAAAAAGAGTCAGTGCACTCTGCCACACCCCGGCATGCCTCCAAACTGCCTTCACTCAAGCCCTTTAGCTGCCTCCCATGCGCACGTGTGTGACAAGGCCACCCCCTTAGCCCAGACCCGTCGGGTCGGGCGACCCTAACCGAGAGGTCGTGAACCCGAGAAAGAGCATCAGCGTTGGCATGGAGAGCACCCCGACGATGAACGAGCGAAAACTTGTACGGCTGTAGGTCAAGAAATCACCGGGTGACCCGCGGATTCGACTCCTTGTGCAGGGCCATCCACTGTAGAGGTGCATGGTCCATGACAAGGGTGAATTCCCGGCCCAACAGGTAGTACCTAAGCTGAGTAATCGCCCATTTAATCGCCAGAGCTTCCCTTTCCACCGCTGCATACCTGGTCTCCCGGTCCAACAGTTTCCGGCTCAGGAACATGATGGGGTGCTCCACACCATCGACGCTTTGGCTCAGCAAGGCGCCCAGGCCTGTGTCCGAAGCGTCCGTCTGGAGGATGAAAGGCAAAGAAAAGTTAGGTGCCATCAAAATAGGTGCGGACGTAAGGGCCTGCTTTAAGTCACCAAATGCAATGCCTGTTTTTTCAGTCCATACCACAATGTTCGGGGCCCTCTTCTTTGTTAAATCAGTCAAGGGTGCCGCTCTCTAAGAGAACCGGGGTACAAACTGGCGGTAGTACCCGGCTAATCCGAGAAAGGCTTGGACCTGCCGCTTGGTTTGCGGACGGGGCCATTTCAAAATGGCATAAATTTTGGAGCACTGTGGCCTTACGATACCCCGACCCACCAGGTAGCCTAAATATTTGGCCTCGCTCAATCCAAAGAAACACTTCTTGGGATTAATCCGGAGCCCGGCCTCACAAAGTGTCCGTAATACCGCTTGGACATGCTGTAGGTGTTCCCTCCATGTGCTGGAATAGATGACCACGTCATCCAGGTAGGCAGCACTGTATAAGTTATGAGGCCGAAGCACTTTGTTCACCAGACGCTGAAAGGTTGCTGGAGCCCCGTGTAACCCAAATGGAAGGACACGACACTGCCAATGTCCGCTAGGAGTACTAAATGCGTTTTTTTCTTTCGCGGAGTCCATTAAAGGAACCTGCCAGTACCCTTTTGTCATGTCAAGTGTGGTCAGATATTGAGCCTGTCCAAGCCTCTCGAGGAGGTCGTCCACGCGTGGCATTGGATAGACATCAAATTGGGAGACCTGGTTAAGCCGACGGAAGTCATTGCAGAACCTCCAACTCCCGTCAGGCTTACCGACGAGCACAATGGGACTGGACCAGGGACTATAACTTTCCTCAATTACACCTAGTTCCAGCATGCGCTTGATCTCAAGCTCCACTTCAGCCTTTTTTGCCTCGGGAAGACGATATGGGCGTTCTCAGACAATAACCCCGGGCTCTGTCACGATGTTGTGCTCAATCAGAGAGGTCCTTCCGGGGTTCTCACTGACTACCTCCCGAACGGTCCGGATAACTGTTTCCAGCTCCTGCCGCTGTCTGGGACTTAAGTCCGTGCCGAAGTTAAGGTCATGTGTGTGAGCGAAGAGTGAGCGGGGCTGGCCGGAGGAGGGAGTGGGGTCCCTGTCCTTCCACGGTTTCAGCAGGTTCACATGATAAACCCGTTCCTTCGGCCGACGATTGGGTTGACTCACCAAATAGTCGACCAGTCCCTTCCTCTCCTTAACTTCGTAGGGGCCCTGCCAGTGGGCAAGCAACTTAGAGTGGGAGGTAGGCACTAGGACCAT
>JANRMT010049819.1:0-11327 GCA_026402145.1 Polypterus bichir lapradei
GCTTGGCAGCAGAGAAGTAGTGTGTTAAAGAAGGAAAGAAACAAAAGGAAACATTTTGAAAATAACGTAACATAATTGTCAATGTAATTGTTTTGTCACTGTTATGAGTGTCTCTGTGATATATATATATATAGCAAAATAACTGCACTTCGCAGCGATGTCGTGTGTTAAAGAAGTTATGAAAAAGAAAAGGAAACATTTGAAAAATAATGTAACATGATTGTGAAAGTAATTGTTTTGTGTATTTGGCGGCAGCGTCACGAAGTTGTTTTCGTCTAGCTGCATTAGAAAATGTACCACGACATCTGACACGCCTCCTTTTTACTGTTTTCTCACAGCTTGGATTGCTGCTGTCATAATGGTTTTGAGTATATATATATATATATATACATATCTTCATATCTATATAAATATATACATATGTATATAAATTAGATATCTACATATACACATATATATATATACATATCTATCTACATCATACATACACACACATACATACATACACACACACAAATTATATATATGTGTGTGTGTGTGTATATATATATATATATATAAAATGTACATAGGTGTGTGTGTGTGTATATATATATATATAAAATGTAGATAGGTGTGTGTGTATATATATATATATATATACACATACATACAAACATACACACAGGTATATATATGTGTATATATATGTATGTGTCTATATGTGTGTGTATAGCTTTGGTCACTGAGTGCAAGGGAAAAATAATAAAATATAGTCTATTAGTTATTAAACAGTAAAACATTAACGTTTTAAGAAGTACAGGTACATTAAGCACTACTCGAGTGGTTGCGGGTAAACTACATTTTAAAAGACGGTATAACAGAAGAGGTAAGTAGTACTAACAGCAGCTAAAATGTATATGGATCATCTCTCGGTAGTTGATCCCTTTTGAAAGGCGCTACACGACGGCTGTGGTATAGAAATTACATTTTCTATGTGAACGTTCAAATTTCTGCCTCTGGTAATGTGCCTTAACGGTATTACCAGTAATTAAAGAAAAATTGTTTTGTGTCCTCTGCAGTGTTAAGAGAGAAAGGCTTTGGTTTGGGATAAAATGAAAAAAGGTGTAAAGAAAGGAAAGTTGCATTTTTCTTTTATATAGTATAGAGAGATGTGTTCGGTGACGTTATGATCGCCTTTTGGGGACAGTCGCGGTGGGTCTTGTGTAGACTGGTGAGACGTCTCTGCCATTAATCGGCTGTGATGGCACTGTCAGTCCTTCACTCGTGTGCGTGTCTTCATAATCCGAGCTGAGGACCTCATAATCGTATACGTGCAAAAGAAAGTGTGAATCGCCTTAATATTATTTTGCCGTGGTGTAGAAAAGGGGTCCCGTGTTTGCACTTGTCTGGGCTATAGCTCAGGGGGAGGATGAAAAAAATTAAAAGTGCTCACTTTGATTTAAGGCAGAAGTGCGCCGGCTGCTCGACTTTTGCTGGGAAGGAGACCCCAGTTTTTGTACACACGTTCCACAAATGAGACACATGGGTTTACCGGCAATGTCAGTAAACATATACTCGGCCTCCCATCGGTTTTTAAAGGCTCTATTTTCAGAATCAACTTTTCTCTTCGGCATCGTGTGGGCTAGCTTCGCAATAACTTACAGTATCATAAGCTAGACTTGATTAACGTGGTAAGTTTTCGGCAAGGCAGCTGAAGCGCTGCATTATGGGATCTGTAGTTTATTGTGTTACCAGTGCTTCATATCCCCGGGCCATTAATAACAATAATACAGTATATAAAATGATCTCGCGGGCCGGATATAATTACACGCCGGGCCGGATGTGGCCCGTGGGCCTTGAGTTTGACTCATATGGACTAAATAGAACTTGAAAAGAAATATTTTTTGGAATGTGATCGCGCAAGTCAGATTTAGAACTACAGTACATCGAGCCCGCGTGCTATTGTGCTTTTGCTTGTGTGCTTCAGTAAGTTACCGTCCCCTTGCTCTTACTTTTTTACCGTTCATCTAATGAATACACTGATATGGCTTTACCAAAACAATCATTGATCGCGAATAAAGTATCCATTATTCATGAAGCTTCAATAGGTGATCTGTCTTTCTGCGTTAACCGCATGCGTTTTCATACGTCTCAAACTAATGTGATGCGAGGTTAAAATAAATCGAGAAGCGCGCGTACATACTTAGTGAATCTCCTCTCGGGAATCGAACCTCGGACATGGGAACTACAGGCGAATTCTTTACTATCGCGCCACGGCGTGTGGTTTATCTATTTGAGCGTAGCAGTGTAATTCGGTTTTTGTTCAGCACTCTTTGGAACTGTTGCTTTTTGTCTGCGCACTGTGTCAGTTCACGTGAGCCGCTGAATATGGTTTTATATGTCACTCGCTCGCTTCTAATTGTTTCGCTGCCTTCTTAATTATATAATGCATGTTTTCTAAAGCGCGTTTTGTAGCTCTTCCTGGCTTTTTACGTAATGCGTGATTACGTGAGAGGCGTGTCATACGAAACTCCGCCCCTCCAGCTGAACTCTATTACAGTAAATGGAGAAAAATAGCTTCTAGTTATGACCATTATGCGTAGAATTTCGAAATGAAACCTGCCCAACTTTTGTAAGTAAGCTGTAAGGAATGAGCCTGCCAAATTTCAGCCTTCTACCCACACGGGAAGTTGGAGAATTAGTGATGAGTCAGTCAGTCAGTCAGTGAGTCAGTGAGTAAGTGAGTGAGGGCTTTGCCTTTTATTAGTATAGATGGATATCTTCTGCAAATAGTTTGTGCAATCTTATCTCATAGAGATTGAGAGGGGTTGTGAATGCTAAGGCCACTGCATAAAAATTATTTCTCTTTCTTGTTCCTTAAAGAAATATGTCATCCCTGGCCTGGAGGTGAGAAGCCAACAGCTATGAAGGGGTGTCCATGCTTGGCAATTATATTGGCTTACCTTTTGGAGTACAAGTGTTGCTTGATTTGTGTCAAAGGGGCCCTCTGTGTGCTTCATAAAGGCTCCATACCAACACACTGTCAAAACCAGCCTGCATTGTTGATACCCAACAACACTGAAAGCAATTTTGGAGAATCCTTTAATTCTACAGTAAATATGAAACATACTAAAGTAACTGCAACACATATATCCACTACATGAGCTGAAATGGCATCTTACTGAGGGAGGTAGTCATGGCCAAAGTATCTTAGAAGTGGAGGTATTAAAGACAAAGGTGGTATGGTAGAAACACTAAATAATCTTTGCTATGATCCAAAATCTTCGGAGTTTTCCTTTGGAAAAGGGCAATTATAAAACATTCCTAGCATGCATGTCTTTGGGATGGGTAGAAATTGCTTGACTGGGTTATAAACCCAACCATTGAACCACTCCTGTATATACTAATTAACATTGCATTCTTAAATCTATTTTAATTCCATAATGGTGGGACAAGGGAGTAGCCAACCCTTTACAGTTCATTGCAGCATTTAGCCAGCAGCACATTACTTGATTTCTAATCAGTGACCATGTTAATCTTAACAATCTCATTCCTTGTCACCTTGAGGATTTCAGATTACATAACTAGGAATCAGGGATGGCAAAGTACATGGCTCCATAATGACATTTGAGCAAAGTTTTAAATTCTAACAGCAAATCAGCCAGTGCCAGTGCCTTTCTCAGTATGTCAAGTTGATCTACAATCTTGTGTCTGTCCTTTTCCTTTTTCCTATTCTGTCATGGTATGAAAAAGGAGACATCAGATAAATATGCCTCTCCTCTGTCAGTGGCCCAGAATACCTGCTTTCATTCTTTCCTTGTGACTGCATTGTATGAATTATCCTTCTAGGTGGGCACCTTTGGGTTGTTAGTTCTCAAACACACACAACAACCTTCCCCAATCACTTAAGACAATGTCAGACCTGTTTGAATTGGTCGGAGCAAGCAGCAGAACAGTCTGACTGAGTCACTTGGAACTGGAAACTACTGTATATGGCAAGTGCTTACAGGAGCTGCTAACTTGCTAAGATTAGACAACTAAAGGCTACGACTGAACAACTGGAGAAGCCATGCAATATGTGATGAGGCCTTGACAACTCTACTCACATGGGGCCGATTTAGACTTACCAATTAAACTAATACTAACTTAGAGATTTGGAAAGAAAAACAGTGCATCTAGAAGAAAACCTGGATAGGACATTCAAACCCCACAAAGGCAACAACTGAGTGAAGGATTTAAAATCAAGATGCTAGATGCTTAAGGCAGCAGTGCTAGCCACTGTTCCACTTGGCTGCACTTCTATATATACTAGTTAAAAATAATTACACAGTAAAATACAGTATATACATATATGAAAATAAAAACTAATTTATGAATAAACTTCATTAAACCTATTTATTTGTTTTTAAGAAGACATGAAAGTTCCTTCATAATCTCATAGAATACTTGGGCAGTCAACACCACATTTTCTGACAAAAAGAGCTGCTGCCAGTCTACACTATGATCACAGTCCTAACTTTTGCAACATTACCACATTATTTATGTGCTAAATCATACTCTTGACAAGGGTGAAAGCCTAATCACTTTACATTGGCAGTTAATTCCACACAATATGTCTGCCAACACAAATACAATCTGCAAGTGAAACACAGAATGCAATATGCTTGCACTTTCCTGACGATCAAATAAATGTCAAGTAATGAACAAAGGACACAGGGTAACAGATGAAAAAAAAACAAACAAAAAAACTAATAAATTCAGGCTTTTTAATGATTTATATAACTTTCACCAAAACAGACTTACTGTTGTCTTTGAAACAATAGACATTTGTTATAAATATACTACAGTTTAAACACTTTAAATGTAACATTTCTGAAAACTGAATATTGGTTATGTATCGATATGGGAGATATTGCAATTATACTGAAATAAAACTGCAGATAAAAGTTGGGGATGGTCCTCAGGCTGGACACAAAGCATAGATTTTTTTTTTAACTTAAAACAATCAGATTTTCTTATCTATTTCAGAAACATAGGCAGAAATATAACCCAAAAAGCAGAAAATAAGTTGTTTGTTTATAATACATTTCTGCGTCTTCAATTTTAGCTGACCCAAAAAAATGATGAAGGACATTAATAGGTAAGGTGAGACATGAAGATTTATCATTACTAATAAACTGAATTCAATACTTTTGGACAGATCACCATAAGAGATGAGGTTATCGCCATATAAATGTCGCCACACCAGTCTGATAAATTTAGGATGCCAAAAATGTGAATATTTCAAAAATGTCTAAAGCAATCATGTACATTTCAAGTGACAATTAAAATATTTACTTGACAGGTAAAATATAATGATCAAAATGTGAGAAAACAAACAAAGCAAACTTGAAAATATAGAACTTAGTCAACAAAGAAGTACTGAATGAGAGCAGATGTTTGTTAAGCTGTAAAGTTATAAAAAGCCTAGATGTTCGGAATGGAATGTTTGTTAAAACAGCAAACCAGAGTCAGAGCAATACATAATAACCAAGTGGGAGGTGTGGTCAAGAAGAGAACCAAATGTGAAAGCTGACAACACCACAGCCACAAAGACTGCACATATTATGGAAGGATAAATAATGACTTCACTCTAAGGTATACAGTATCAAATGAACATTTGCAAATTTGGTATCTTCTGTGATTTATCATTAATATTTACCTATATGTGGCATAAAAAATTCTCTGGGTACCATTTAACTTTTTATGAAGCAATCAGGAAACATAACTTGAAAAATTCTTGAAGTGAAACTGGATTAGACTCTTCATCAGAAATAGGCTATAATAGTTTTCATACACTCTAAAATCTGAAATCATTAGAATCAGAAAAAAAAAATCAAAATCTAAAAACTACCTTTGCTTTCTGGACATTCAATGAACTGTGTATCTTATTCAGGTAATCTTAAATTAACAGGTATGTGGTTCATTTCCGATGTCTGAGTATAACCAGGTTTGGCCAAGTTATTTAAACATGTTTTTGTTAAACCTATTGTTCTCCATTTCTAAAATAAATGAAACATAAATAAAATAATATTAAAAAATGATAAACAGAGTTTTATTGTGAGAAAGGAGTTTGGGGACACCTCTTCTTAAAACATAAATCCCCTTTTATTAAATACACAGATTTTTTTCCTGTAAATTACAGTTATATGCTTCCCTTCTATTAGTACACCTGTTTATCTGTTCTTATACTTACCAGCCTTTAGGAAGACACAGTTCACATTTGCAACACACTTGCACCCAGGACCATGGTCCATTAGCTTCAGATTTCACCCAGGTATGGCTGTCATTGTAGCTTATTTCTTACTCCCTTAAATGACCTGCCTAGGAAAAGAACTCATTTTCTTCAAATCCTCGTGGTAAAATAGAAGAAAGCGTACAAGCAGGAATGCAGGCATAATACGTTTTAATCTTTAAATATTATCACCGTAGCTAGTGCCATAAATAATAGCAGAATAAAAATATGTCTATCCAAACCATCTAAACAGATAGTTTTAGATGTTCAGTCTCTCAGGTGGTGCTTATTCTTATAGTTACAATGACACCTCCTTTCTCACTGGTCAGCTCATCTCTGATCAGTTTGCTGGTCAGGTTCCTCTTATCTGCTCTCTTCCCTGCCAGCGCATTGTCTGACTTCTTACAAGTTACTTTCTTACTGTCCCTTCCTCAATCTTATTTGTCATAAATCTGAAACATGTCCCTTATCTCCCAAGCTTTCCTTCTGGAGAAGCAAGGGCTGCTCATGCTTCTAAAAACTGTCCCGCTTACTGAGGCTCAAAAATTCTACCTGTTCTTATAATTACAAAGTATCCTGATCTTCTCTGTTGCCTTGAGTAAACCTGTCTGTCAAGTACATAGCAATAAAAAATTGGTCGAGGTGATGGAATCATCCTTGGCAATGAAAAATCAGAAGAGTACATGATTTTACTCAGGCTCCCAAGCATCCATTCAAAGGATGTCCCCAGTCATCTTGAACATCATCAGCCAAACATCCAAAATGAAATAAATGATTTCAAAATTAAAAAATAAAAACAGTCAAAAGTTGTATCAATCAACTGACTTACCTAAACATCAACTGGAAAGGTCTAGACTGTAAATTCTGAGAAAAGATTGCGATAAACAATGTATAAAGGCTACTGTAGGTTAAGTAGACTTTATTATCCCATAGGAAAATGTGTATGTTACACAAGTAAGGGATGAAATGTTTAGACGCTATATGGACAGCAAGAAGGAGTCAGAAGATTTACCTTTTTATGTTTGCAACAGCTGACAATCACTTCTGGCTCAGATGTTAATGTGTCAAAATAAATGATGAAATGCCACCCTAAGGACTATGAACAATACAGGCAGTCAGATGAACCCAGTAGCAGAGAAAATTATCCAATGTGCATTTGACCTCAGAATTCATTGCTGCTGCACTTCTCAGACAGGTCTCAACACCCTGCAAATTCAATAGGCCTCAAAAGGCGTGTGAAAAAGTGGGGTGACTTGTTAATCAATAAGCAAATGTTTTATAAGGGCTTTTAGGTGTTAAACTTGAATTAAATATTTATGTGTCCATATTTTAAAATCATTCTTTGTTTTGTAGGTTCAAGGGGTGCCAGCCGCAGAAGGAAGGAAGGAGCCATCTTTTTGCACAATGCCAGTTAATTATATGGCCCAATCACACAGGGACAAACTAACGTGTATGCCTTTGGAATGTGGGAGGAAACTGGAGAACCCAGAGAAAACTCAGGCAAGCCCAGAGAGATTAATGTTCAATGTTTGGGCCAGCACTTGAACTCCATCTCTGGAGCTATGGAGCACTAACAACTTTAAAGGTCCTGATTAAATATACAGGACCTTTTTTTGGCCCTTAAATTGCATAACAGAACTATGTAAATGTAAGAGGAGTAACTACCAAGTGAAGACTCAATACTGTTGGGGTTAAAACAAAATTCCAGCCAAGTATTCAGTTGAATAATAAAAGTTTGCCAACATTTTCCCGGAGAGTTATTTTTACTTTTACTGTTTAGGTCATACAAGCTGAAAGGCAGATTAGTCACTGCTTTTTGTGGATAGCAAACATTCTTGAACATTGGTGGGCTTTATTGGTAGGATACCTATGGTAAATGATCCACGGTGCCAATCTGATAAATTTCCCTTACAGCTGTTTTAACTTTTTCTTCAGGCAAACATAGTCTGCATATTCATATTTCCTCTGTAACATCTGCTTTAATGTTTGAGCGCACATGACCACCCATATGCATTATACCTACTTTGATTTGCACAGAGGATTTATTGGCTGCCAGCGATGCAGTTTCAGTTGCCGGCATTTGACAACGAGAAACATTTCAGACGTTTTGTGATTGTGATGGAAATTACTTAAATTTAGGCTCCATTTCATCATGTAGAAAGAGTTCATATGATAAATGAACTAATGCTTTCCTATCATCTAACCTTGCGAAGTTTCCTGATAGCTCACCAGTTTCCCTCTGTTAAGCAGGATGCAAATAATTCACTAACACCTCAGAGTTTGCCAGTCAAATGTCACGCCAACGTATGGACTGCTAAGCATCAGCAACAGAAAGGAGAGACAGAGTATTATTTTGGACAGAGTTAAACGGCAGTGTTCATGATAAAGATTCTATTTCCAGATTATCCACTCCACAAACTGTCACTTACGTTTTAGAAATCATTGAAGTTACGAAGAGAGCCATTGACCAAAACTCTTTGGTCCTGGATAAACAGTAAAGTGTGATTTTAGTTAATATGAATTAATTACACAATGTAAAAAACCTTATAAATTTACTTAAAATTGTGATGATGTCTTAGTGTTCATTTACATAAGGTACTGTAACTTAGTTTACTCAAATACTTGGCTGAGTGTGTGCACATTATTAAGCAGCAAAATATCATAATCACTTTCCAGAGATTGATAATAAGTGAGTTTAAAATAATGGAGTCAGCTAGGATGTGGAAATTAAGTACACTAAATACAAAGAGGACTGTTTCATTTATGTTAGGTAGAATGCCAGAGGGGACTGGGTGGTCTCAAGGCCTGGAACCCCTGCAGATTTTATTTTTTCTCTCCAGCTGTCTGGAGTTTTTTTTTTTTTGTTTGTTTTTTCTGTCCTCCCTGTCCATCGGACCTTACTCTTATTCTATGTTAATTAGTGTTGTCTTATTCTATTTCTTACTTTGTCTTTTATTTCTCTTTTCTTCATCATGTAAAGCACTTTGAGCTACATTATTTGTATGAAAATGTGCTATATAAATAAATGTTGTTGTTGTTACACATCAAATGGTACAGCAAGGTTGTGTATTGCAGAAATTAGAAGAGAAATTAGAAGTGAGAACTGTAATGATACGGGCCCTATTAAAAAAAATGGAAAAGTTCTGTGGAGTGATTATGGATTGATATTTTGTCATTTCTTCAGTTGTTTAATTATATAAACATTATATTTCTTACGTTTTCATTTTGCTGTGACACATTTTTGTTTCTGTCATGGATGCTGCCATTTTGAGGCTCTGCTGCCATAACGCAATGTTTTGCTATTAGGGGAGTGAGTTCCGGGGTCACACGTCATGAGGTCATTAGTGTGGCACTAAATACTGTGTATAAAGTCAAAGTCAAAATATATTGATTGAAACGACTCAGGCACATTTTTTAGTAAACTAAAAAAACTGAAATAAGTTAACAAAAACGTATTCAGAAAAATAAATTAAAAAAACATAGTTCAGTTAATGTTTTGAAAATGATGCATGTGCCCTGCCCAGGATTGGTTCCTGCCTTGCGCCCAGTGTTGGCTGGGATTGGCTCCAGAAAAGCCCCGTGACCCTGTGGTCAGATTCAACAGGTTGGGAAACTGATGAATATTCCAGCGCTGACTTTATATATTCAAGTTTTGACTTTAAATATTCCAACGCTGACTTTATATACTCAGGTTTTGACTTTGTATATTCAAGGTTTAACTTTATATATTCGGGAATCTATACTAATAAACGGCAAAGCCCTCACTCACTCACTCACTGACTGACTGACTGACTGACTGACTGACAGACTCATCACTAATTCTCCAACTTCCCGTGTAGGTAGAAGGCTGAAATTTGGCAGGCTTATTCCTTACAGCTTCCTTACAAAAGTTGGGCAGGTTTCATTTCGAAATTCTATGCGTAATGGTCATAACTGGAAGCTGTTTTTCTCCATTTACTGTAATGGAGATGAGCTTGAAACCCGTGTGGGTGGAGTTTCGTCTGACATCATCACGCCTCCTACGTAATCACGCAGTACGTAGAAAACCAGGAAG
Source organism: Polypterus bichir lapradei (assembly GCA_026402145.1). Taxonomy (NCBI): domain Eukaryota; kingdom Metazoa; phylum Chordata; class Cladistia; order Polypteriformes; family Polypteridae; genus Polypterus; species Polypterus bichir. The sequence goes on from JANRMT010049819.1 coordinate 10,311, forward strand.
AGGCCCAAAAAGCGCTTTAGAAAACATGCATTATATAATTGAGAAGGCAGCGAAACAATAAGAAGCGAGCGAGTGATATATACAACCATATTCATGAGTTCTGCTACTTCGGAAACAAAGCACAGTGTAAACCTACACTTTAAATTAAGTTCATAGACAGGCTGCCGCTGGCGTTTGTAATTTAGTGCCTGCCCATATAAGGCCGTCCGTCAGCGGCAATCCAATAGAAACACTGCCACGGGTAAATATTCACGGGTGAAGGACTGTGCTTATGCAGAGGAAGATGAGATGGTCAGGGTGGTGTTTGGCACAAACTCAGCGAAACTGCGAGAGAAAGTTTTAAGTACCGGGACTTCGGTAGCATTAGATACAGCCATGGACATAGCACGACATGGCAGCAGCACAGCTGGGAAACTTCGATGCATGTACACCGAGCGGCTCACGTGAACTGACGCAGTGCACAGACAAAAAGCAACAGTTCCGAAGAGCGCTGAACAAAAACCGAATTACACAATTGAAAAGGCAGCAAAAAAATATGAAGCGTCTGATACATACAAACATATTATTCATAACTGCAGCTACTGCAGAAACAAAGCACACGGTGGAAAAGGTGAATGTCCCGCTAAAGGAAGACAGTGTTAAAAAAAAAAAACCCGTGCATGCAGTGTGTCAGGTCTCAGATAAAGAAGAAGACAAGCTGTTTATTGATGCAGTAAGAAACGTGTATATATATACCCCGATCTACATACTCGAATAATGAATACTTTATTCGCCATCAATGATTGTTTTGGTAAAGCCATACTCAGTGTATTCATTAGATGAACGGTAAAAAAGTAAGAGCGAGGGGAGGGTCACTTATTGAGGCATGCGGGCAAAACCACATTAGCACGCGGGCTCGATGTACGAAAAAATATATCTTTTCAAGTTCTATTTAGTCCATATGTGTCAAACTCAAGGGCCACGGGCCACATCCGGCCCGGCGTGTAATTATATCCGGCCCGCGAGATCATTTTATAT
>JANRMT010049824.1:0-10929 GCA_026402145.1 Polypterus bichir lapradei
TATACATGTATAAAAATATAAATATTATATACAGTATTACATATATAAATATACTATACATGTATAAAAATATAAATATTATATACAGTATTACATATATATATGTAACACAAGATGTTACAATTTAATTCCTGGAATGAACCTTTAAAAAAGAACATACATGTGGAACAGTGCACTAGTGGCTACTGTCATCTTAAAACTACTCCCCTCATGCATCTATACAATGACTTAAATCACATTCCCATTTCTGGAAGAAGGCCTGGAACTCATTTTCCAGAATACTGTTGAGTAGCTGTCTCACATCTGTTGGATATCAGTTATTTTAGAAAATCTTTGTCCTTTAACCACAGCTTCTAATTTTGGAAATAGCTAGAAATCACAGGGAGCTAAGTTAGGTGAATAGGCAGGATGATCTAATTGGGTAATCACTTTTTTGGCCAGAAAGTCTCTCACAGTGAGTGCAGTTTGACTTGGACCATTGTCATGATGAATGATTCACTTGTCAGGCCACAATATGGGTCTTTTTCTTCAAACAGAATCTTATAATCTGTTCAGTACCTCTAAATAGCATTGTTGGTTGATTGTTTGTCCCTGTTCAATAAATTCTTGGTGAACTACTCCCTTGTGATCAAAGAAACACACCAGCATGGTCTTAAACTGTGAGCACGACATGCAAGCTTTTTAGGACGCGGTGAACCCAGGGATTTCCATTGCATGCTCCGTCAAATCTGCTCGGCCATCTTTGAACCTCTTTTGCCTTTCAAACACACTCGACTTTTTCATAGCATCTTCACCATATGCCACTTGCAACAGTTGTAACGTTTCAGTAGCGCATTTGCTGACTTCAACACAAAATTTATTATTAATAAGATGCTCTAAATTTCGATCACCCATTTTTTTATGCCAAAGTGTACATGGAATATCTATTACCTTCCCAACAGTTAACTAACTAACAACTGGCTCTATCAGCTTGTAATTTAGGCACATATTAGTTCAGACATGTTCAAACACAATTACTCATGTGATTTCGATACAATTACTTCACGGATACTACTATACACACACACATACACAGTCCAGTAATATTTCAATTCTGATATTAATTGTAGTTTTAGTTTTTATTTTATAAAATTAATTATTATTTTGTTTTAGTTTTCAGTGGAGTCAACAATTTTTTTTTATTTAGTTCAAAATAAAAATTGTTTAAAATGTTAGTTTTTATTTTACTTAGTTCTGGCTTTTTTTTTACATATTAGTACAATTTTTGTTTATTTTTTTCTGTTGCAAGACTACAAATGCTGGCATACACATATTTCAATGGAAGTTATGTGTCAGTCAAGAAAATACACTCATAGTTCATAATGTCATTAAACACAGCTTGACTATCAATGATTAAGTGGCCTAATGAGTATAGTCAGCCAGATCATATGTTTCAACCGAAAAAAGTCTGTGCAAGCACACTGCTGTTAAGCTTTCAACATGCACGCATTTTGAGAGATTTGTTCATGTTGCAACTACATCCATTACACTGTGAAAATATTCACTTGACGAGCATCTGTAATGCAGGTGCACAGACAAGTCCATTGGTGCCAGCAGACTGTATGTTGGCAATTTCTGCTGCCAGTACTGAAGCAGTGACATGCAGTGAGGTTCATAGCTGGTGAGGCACTGAGCAGGTCGGGCCTAAACACCACCCTCTGCAATTGGATACTGGACTTCTTGACAGGGAGGCCCCAGTCAGTTCGGATGGGCTGCAACACTTCCAGCATCATCACAATGAGCACTGGAGCGCCGCAAGGCTGCATGCTTAGTCTACTGCTCTTCATCCTGCACAGCTACGCACAACACCAACCACATCATCAAGTTTGCAGATGATACGACGGTGCCGAGACTGATAAGCAGGGATGATGAAACAGCATACAGAGATGAGGTGGAACAGATGTCCGCATGGTGTGAAGACAACAATCTCTCTCTTAATGTCAACAAGACAAAAGAGATAATCGTGGACTTCCGAAAATCACATCCTGCCCACATCCCACTCAGCATCAATGATTTAGATGTGGAGACTGTTAGGAGTACCAAGTTCCTCAGTGTGCACATAACTGAGGAACTTACGTGGATGCATAACACCTCATCACTAATCAAGAAAGCCCAGCAGAGACTACACTTCCTGAGGTGGCTGAAGCGAGCAAGTCTTCCCCCTTCCATCCTCACCATGTTCTACAGAGGCACCATTGAGTGTTCTGCCCAGCTGCATCACTGTCTGGTATGGCAACTGCAACATATCCGACCGCAAGCGCCTGCAAAGGATAGTGAAGACAGCAGAGAACATTATTAGGGTGCCTCTTCCTTCACTACAGGACTTATTTTACAAATGCAGTCCCTCACATGGACTTTTCACACTTCTGCCATCCAAGATACTGCAGCATCAGAGCCAGATCTGCCAGGCTGCAGGATAGTTTTTACCCCCAAGCTGTCAGACTCCTTAACAACATGGTGCCCCCTGTAATCTTCCACACTGCCTCAACCACCTCTAAAAACAGAACTTTTATACATGCAAGCCACTTTCCTGCAAAAACTAGTGTGCATGTTAAAAAAAGAACTGAAAATCTCATACTGTCCTTTAAGTATTTTGACATTCTTGATATCCTCCTGCTGTGAAACATTCTGACCTGTCATTGTTTACACATGTCTTAAACAACTATTATCATACACTGATAATTTCTGTATTATCTATATCTATTTATGTATTTATTATATTACATATGTATTTACTATATTTATGTATCTAGATTGCAAATACCATACATTGCATCAATGTTCATATTGCTGCTACTTCTTTGTCTTGTCGTTGCACAATGTCTTGTCTTGTCTTGTTTGTGTTTTAATTTTAATTATATTTTTATTTTACGTATTATTTGCACTTCATGTTGTTACACTGTGGACCGTGAGCTTCGCAATTTCGTCTGTCTGTATACTTGTATATGGTTGAGATGACAATAAAGTTTGCTTTGACTTAACCACAGCATAGTCAATTAAAGTATTATTCCAGAAATTCCGAAAGATGTCTCGTATTTCTTTGATTTATCTACACATAGCCAGACTTGTCAGACAAGTCTTTGAAAGCGAATACTTGTTATTACTGCCTTTTTTAGTTTACTTTTTAAAGACTTTTTTGAACTATAATATCAGTATATATTTTAGAAGTGTTTAAAAAAGCCAATTCATAAAAATGCTACACCTGTCATTCAGCACAAGATCTGCTTTCCCCCAATGAGATTAGTGTGTTGGGTCCATTTATGTGGTTGAGGTTCCTATAGTGATTAAAAAGTTTTGATATGGAAATGCCACAGGAGTGAATGAGATCCAACAAGAATGCCAAAACCAGTGGATATTATATTAGGCTGTCATCTTCAGTTTTGCAAGACAGTCAGGGACAATGCCTAGTACTGACAGAGTAGGGAGGTCATGCTTATTTTTAAAAAGGGGGACACTTCTCATAATCAATGTTAAAGTCTATGCGAGGGTATTGGAAAAGAGACTCAATCTGATAGTTTAACCTTAGATCTAAAAGAAGCAGTGTGGATTTCATCCTGACCAAATCTTTATCCTTGTTCAGGCATTAGAGTGGTCATATGAATATTCTATGGTGCTATACTAGTTTGAGGTTATGGAGACGCTGTTCAGTGCCATTTGGTGATTATTTTTGCAGAACAAATGCTGCCTTCTTACATCTGGGATTAAGTCAAGACAAGTCACTATGGGTGCTGGACTCCACCATGGGGGTGGTCTCATATCCTCTCCTAGGTATAATACTCTTATTCATGGGACAGGATGCCAACAATACAGCAGAAATGTGGAAGTTATCCAGACTGGGAATGTAAGACTTTTACCTCTTCTGTTTACAGTTGATGTTGTCCTACAGGCCACATAAGACTGTGATATTTGGTGTATACTGACATTTTTATTGGATAAGTGTAATGTGGTTGGGATGGGAATTAGCACATCCAAATCTAAAGTCACGGACCTCTCCCAAGTAAAGGATTTCAAGTACCTTAGGGCTATGTTCACAAGTGAGGGTGATCGTGAAGAAGACCAATCAGTTGGTGCAGGAGCACTAGTTTAAAGAACATCATACTGGGCCACTATTGTGAAGCCAGAGTTAAGCCGGCTGATGAAGTTGTGAAGGAATAAAAAAAAACCAATCCTTATGTTCTGTATGAGAGCAATATAATTAGAATCTGTAATATAATAATGTAGACAATGACACCATTTGGTAGGATGTGCCTTTGTTTAATAACCTACAGCAATGGGAGTGTGGCAGCAATACTACACCTTTTTGATATAGAAATGTAGTTCATCTGTTTACCTAGTTTCAGAGTCTCTCTTTCACGGTTTTATAAATAACTGGGTTTTCTTAATGTCCCCAATTAATAGGAAAGCTCTAGTTTGGTACAGTTAGGTAGGACCCTCCACAGCTGACTCAAGGGACCCCAACACTCTGTTGACAGACAATGGACGGAGCCAACTAAAATGAGGTACAATAAGGGAGCTTCTTTATTTCCCAGTTGTTCTGCTTTCAAAACAAAGTTATAAAGCAGTTCTAAGTAAACACGTTTATTAGCAAAATTTAGTTATGCCTGTGTATAAAAAGAAATCAGATAAATTAAGAAAAAAATTGTAAAATAAACTGGAAAAAAGAGTTACAGTTTACAGTTAATGAAGTATAAACCTACTCTCTCTCTTTCCATTATAGAAGTCAGAAAAACAGTAAATGTGTTTTGGAATTTGCAGATAGGATCTTAACTGTATGGGTGGAATATTCAGAGATGGTTTGTGGAAAATCAGGCAAGGTTGTTCCACCTACAGCTTAGCAAAGTAGAAATCAATGATCAAAGCAAGAGTATAAAAGTAACTGCAACCTTTGTGGTTAACCTAGTCATTGGGGAAAAGAACATAAAACAAGAATGTCAAGTTGCAAAAGATTTCACCAAGTGACAAAATAAAAACTGCTTATCAATAGGAGCAGTTGTTGGCAGTGACGGAATGTCTAAATATGAAAATTGTGTATTCACTGTGTTATAACTATTTAGGTATCTAGGTGTCATAATTACAAAATGTCTAAGACTTATTCAAAGTAAATTGTAAATAGTCCTTTGGATCATCTTAATCCAATTTGAAATTGATTTGTATGTAGATAAAATAAGAAATCATGGTAAATGATTTGTTTTAAGGCAAGAAATGCTCACACTGTGTCACTTAAATGAATAAAATAATCTTTGTCTGTATCAGTATGACACCTTCCTATTAAATACCAGGGATGACAGACTTCATCCCTCATTAAAGTATCAGGTACTGAACATAAATGGCCTTCAGAAACTTGTACATATCTATAATCTCATGGCATTTTAAAAAACAAATAGGTTCTAAAAATAATTTTACAGATTTTTTTCATTAAATATGTGACTCAATAACACCATAGAAGGATCTGAATACAAATCTTTTGTTAAAGGAAAGAACACAGGAGAATCCACACAACTAAAGCTGTTTGCATATTCTAGGTCACATGTCTCATGCGGCTTTTCACTGATCGTGAATACTGCGGTGAGTGGGTGGAGCATGTTTAAATTGTAGGTGGTTTGTGAGGGAGTTGCATAGAGTTTGGAAAAAGTTCTGATTTTGAGTGTATTGTGATAAGCTTATAGGGAGTCACATAATAAGAAAGAAGGGAGTCAGGAGTTACCATCAGTAATAACAAAACAAGATTACAGTAGCTCTGCAGGAAGTCCTGTCATGACAGAGCTTTTGTGAGTCCTGGCAATAGACAGCGATGTGTCAGAGGATTTTTCTTATGACAGGGTTGTAAATGTGTTGCTAGAGCAGCGCAGCCATATTTGTTTGCACAACAAAACTAAAGCAAAAGCTACACAAAGTGTCTAGCTACCAAAAAACCAAAACAAAGAACAGAAAGTGCTAAGAAGTAGTATGCATGGCAACAAGTGCTTTATATAAATTCAACGTTACCACTGAAGTAGTGAGCATTTTGTGTATAGTTTGAAATGCAGTATAATCTACAGTTTAGAAGAAAATGAAATGAAAATAGTGCTTTGGCATTTTTTCAGAATTTTTTAGGATGACGTTCAAGCAATGAATAATTACAAAAGATCTGTAACTCTAAAATGATGTTCAGCCTTTCATTTAGGCTGGAAATGTATCATTCTTTGTTGCAAGGTTAGATGTGAATGATGGTTCATTTATACTTACAATAGGTGGCATATAAATATGAAACTGTAAGAATAATGAAACCAATACTGTATAACTTAGCAATAGGTAATGTAGTTTATGTATTGTACATGTCACAAATTTTAAATCACAGGGGTGGGTAAGAAGATCAGGTACTGTTTTTGCATTATATATTACACTTCCTGGGTGGCACGGTGGCGCAGTGGGTAGCACTGCTACCTCGCAGTTAGGAGACCCGTATTCACTTCCCGGGTCCTCCCTGCGTGGAGTTTGCATGTTCCCTCCGTGTCTGCCTGGGTTTCCTCCCACAGTCCAAAGACATGCAGGTTAGGTGCATTGGCGATTCTAAATTGTCATTAATGTGTGCTTGGTGTGTGTGTATGCCCTGCTGTGGGCTGGAGCCCTGCCCAGTGTTTGTTTCCTGCCTTGTGCCCTGTGTTGGCTGGGATTTGCTCTGGCAGACCCCCGTGACCCTGTAGTTAGGATATAGCGGGTTGGATAATGGATGGATTTTAATATCTTGAATATTTAGTTTGCTAATGACCACATTTGCTTTGAAAATATGTATATTTTACAATGCTTTCAACAATGCTGATGTTGCCTTTTATTTCTAAACTACTGTGTGTTGGACAATTATTTTTGACACTGAAATTCAAACTATCCTGAGTGTATTGCTTCTTTGTTGGTTTAATTATTTTGTGGAGAAAGAACATACTAATATTATATTCATAGTAATGGTAAATGCTAAATGTAAATTATTGTACATGAATTCTATCTGAAAAGTAACTAAACAAATGTTGTTCTTAGTTAACCAGGTCCCTTCCTTTCAGATTACTGAAGAATAATACATTTACAAGTAGTAAAGTCCAGGCATTAAATATGCAAATCAAACGTTTTTCCAAAAGCCACATAACTTCATTTTTCCATTTTAAATTGATCAGAATGACAACCCATCTTTAGATAACTCAAACCAATATTGGGAAAAGCATTTCACATTCAAATTTTTACATAAGGAATATGAATCAGCTTTAGATAAAATTACTATTTTGTAAGTGTCAAATACAGATCAATGATATACAATGATGTGTACTGAAAAGTTCTGCCCATCTGGAATACTACAAACCATATGAATGGACACTACATGTGCAAAATGCAATCAACAGCCTGCATCAGTTAACCATATGTTTTGGTATCCTCCCAAGTTCATACTTTATTGGGCAACTGTTTATTCCATATTTTCAAAAGCTTTTTAATTGCCACAGACTCTGACTCTCTTCAATGTAATTTCAGATAGAACACTACTAAGAGTAAATTATACATACATTATGATATTTAGTTTTACTTCTAGCACCCTTTCTAACCTCAATGAGCTGAAAGAATCTTTCATGCCTAAAATGTTACAAGAGGTGGTATATTTAAAAATAGCAAAAAAATTTAATTACTCACCATGGAATGTCTCTAAATTGTTTTAGCATTTGATAGGCATTTATCTAAATTTCTCACATTAACATATAATATTATTATTAATACTGATGATAATCAATAACTTTACATACTCCAGTCCACTAATTAACTAGTTACTCTGATTTATTTTGGATGGACATACTTTATGTGAATGGGAGCAACACTTTGTCAACATGTTAATAGCAAAATATACACTTTATTTTATTGAAACTTAAATACAATATATACTGTAAAATTTATATCCTACCTAAATTCTTCAGCAGGATATATCTTTAGATATTGCAATAACAAAACCTTATTTAAGAAACTGATACAGGTATATCATCATTTATTTGCAATTGGAAGTGATGCCAGCAGAGGAAAAAAAAAAAAAATTCGTAAGAGATCTAAGACAGAGAGAGGCCAGCATGAACCAATTTTCAATGTTACTTCTTGGCGTAAAATGCATTCACTTTGTAAAGAATCAGAAGCCTATACGAGATGGAAAAACCCAGAATTGCTTCTCCTGTATATACTATCTGTCAATATTTACAAATTGCCATAAACAAAGCTAAATAAATGAGTTCAAGGCAAAATCTAGTATTTGTGTAGGTGCACACCTTTAGAAATTAACCATGTTGTTCCACTGTACATAAAATATGAAATTTTCAATATACTGTATGGCACATGCAAGGTACTGAGCAGAAAGAGACTTACATATTTACAATATGCTTGCAAGTTCACAACAACTTTATTCAATAACCTCTCCCAAAAATCATTTCTCCCATCATATGTAAATTAAAACTTTGCTAAAAGCAACATATTTTAATTATACAATCTCTTTCCATTACCTGCAATAAGAATGTTTCTATAAAGTAACAATTACTAATAAACAAGGACTGTCAAAATCATACCAGTATTATAACAATAGGGCATGATTAGATATTCTGAGACATTGCTCATAACAAAACCTTACAATTAGATTATCAGGTAACAGACAAAACTCAGGTTTAGACAAACTACATTTTTCCTCAATTGCTTTAAGATATAATCGGTTTCAGTCCAATCTGTCTCATTTCAGGACTGTGAAAAATATTTACCTATAAGAAATGTTTTCAAATGGGAACTGCGTCTGGGCATGACCTTCATTTACAAATTACTGTACTACTACTTTCATTTTCTTATGGGACAATATTATGATTACTATAAAATCCTAATCCATTAATAGCCCCTCTGTAAGTAATACTAAATAAAACACTACTGATTCATGAACACTCTCATGTGAAAATGTTTACTTTTACTATTAGAATTTGGTCTTGTTTTTTCATTTAAGGAAATGTTAATATGTTTGATATAGAATAAATGAATTAAGAGATACCATAAAATGAGAATCTCACTCAAGAATACTAAAATAGAGTCTGGTTCCCATAATCCTGAATTGGCTTAAGATTGTAATGTGAAAGAAAAAGACTAAATATTAGACACAGCTCACCACTGCTCTCAATTTGTCCCCATTCCTTTCCATTTTAATTTAGTGATTTTTTTTCTTTCATTGCCTTACAAATTAGAAAGAAAAAAAAAAAAAAACATTAAAAATGAAAAGAAAAAGTATGTATCTCTAGATTGTGTTTTAGAATATGGCTCCTGCATGAAATGAAAACTGCCATGGTCACATCTAAATACTAAATATGTGCAAATATATATTATAGTTCAACTGAATAAAAATATGGATATATTAAAATATCTCTATCTATATACACACTCACTGCACCCCCTCTTGCGGATCGAACCTCGGACGTCAGCGTCAGAGGCAAAGCCTCCTTACATTGCGCCACGGTGTGTGCTTTGTTTATTTGACAGCATGTAGATTGGGGTAATTACATTCATGGCATTCGTAGTCTGAATTACAACCTGACCGTATAGGTGGTTACCTACCAGGTAACGCTTGTGGTTGGTCTGCAAGTCAGGAGGTTTGATCCCCGAGAGGGGATGCAGTGAGTGTGTACGCCTGATGTGCCCAGAATTAGGGCGAAACACGTGTCGTGTACTCTTTGCATTATTTGACAGTAAAACTATGCAACATTCTATGATCTGCTTCTCGCAACTGAAGAGGGCACCATGGCAGATGTTTGCTGACTTGCAGACCAACCACAAGTAACCACAAATAAATATTAAAAACTAAATATTGAATTCAAAGTTGACTAAAACCTTTTAATTATCTCACACTCAGCTTTGTATAATTCTAATTCTGTCCTAGGCTAAATCATTTTTCAGGTTGACATCAAACAAATACTTATCTCGCTTTAAGCCAGTCTGAAAGATTGCCAGTTCAAGTTCTGTTATTGCCAGATGGGATCTTGGTCCGTTGGACCCTTGAGCAATGCCCTTAACTTGAAAATTGCTCCAGGGACTCTATACAATGGCTGAATCTGCCAGCAAGTCTAATCAAATACTTTTTTGGGAAAATGGAACATTGCTGCTCTTCCTAATAGTTGTTGTAGTCAATAAAATTCTAACCACTTTTCAAATTCAGTCACATACTGTAAATACAAATCTCTAACATGAAATATTTTATTGGCACAGCCCTAATCAGTAGGGCGCTCATCACACTGTAAAATATTCCAATTTCAGTTTAACAAGCGTCATGCAGTATTGCTTTAGTTTAAAACAGCCTACCTAATACATTTCAAAGGGCAAATTAGAAAAGAAACCTTGTATTCATAAAAATGCACTTTTTTCAGTTCAAGACTGACAGTATAAAACTTATGTAACCTGGTCAGGTTTCAAAAGGAAAATATAACCTTGTTTGTGTAAATAAAGTTTATTGAAGGAATTGGGATACAAGTTGTGGGGGTTAGGTAAAGTCGAGTATATATATATATATATATATATATATATATACACACACACACATACACACATATACATACAGTACAGGCCAAAAGTTTGGACACACTTCCTCATTCAATGTGTTTTCTTTATTTTCATGACTGAAGGCATCAAAACTATGAACACATGTGGAGTTATGTACTTAACAAAAAAGGTGAAATAACTGAAAACATGTTTTATATTCTAGTTTCTTCAAAATAGCCACCCTTTGCTCTGATTACTGCTTTGCACACTCTTGGCATTCTCTCGATGAGCTTCAACAGGTAGTCACCTGAAATGGTTTTCACTTCACAGGTGTGACTTATCAGGGTTATTTAGTGGAATTTCTTGCTTTATCAATGGGGTTGGGACCAG
>JANRMT010049829.1:6970-37258 GCA_026402145.1 Polypterus bichir lapradei
GTCCAGTTCTGCAGGGGCTCCGTTAACTGATGTAGAACCTTCGCAGTAAGGAGCATTTAAAGTGTTAAAGCTGACACATTCTAATACTGCCATTATGAGAAATGAAATACAGCAAAAACATGAAAGACTTAAGCCATAGCCGCAAGAAACATTTCCTTACATTTAATTAACAACTTGAAAAAACCTAATCCACCCAGACACTTCAAGTTTTGCAAACACACTGTGGGGTTACAAAGAGCAACTTACAACACAGTAACAGTGACGGCGAAAAGTGGAAGGGCTTTTGCCCGGAGGCTTCATTACAGAAACTGACTTCCCCGTTGCAAAGAAGTGCAACTTGCTGCATCAAAAAATCTTCAAAGCAGGGGAGCTGCGAATCCTCTGATGGTTGCTTAATGTGCTTTTCATCATAAAACAGGTCTGCAAAGACAGATAAGGCCATTTTAATTGACTCCATTACAGTCTGATGCAACTTTAAATATACATATCACATTCTGAAATGGGGATTCAGAACACATGAAGAGCCAGAGCCCTTTTAGGAAAGTAACCCTCCTCAACGCCACCCCCATTTTGGCATTCGACCCCCGTAACTTATATTTTGGCTCGCAGGGCATGAAACCTTCTAAAGTGAGCAGCTCCTTTGAATACATTAGCAGTTTCAGAAAGACACGACTGACGTAAGAGGCGTTGGGTTGAGTTTGTTTTTTTAATACTGTATTGCAATCATTCATTCCGTCACAATCCACAAGATGGCGATCACGGCACAGACAAGTTATTTCTTAAGTGCTTAAAAACTGTCAGTTAAGACGGTATAGATGGATTATGCGTGCAACATATATTATTTTATTAACCCAAACAGTACGGGGTTAGCTATATGTTGTACATACTTTAAAATGTAGAGTTAGAAGGTGTGACTTCCAAATTCCTATGGGGCAGCAGTCCTCAAACTTTTGTATTTCTCGCCCCCCCCTTTTCTACCTGGAATAATGCTGCGCCCCCTGTATAATATAAAATAGATGAGAATAACCCCTGATACAACTAACAAAGGTATGATACTCGTGCGGTGTCGCGGTATCCTATCATTTTTACTTCCATAAGATTTGCATGTGTTCGGCTAACTTCGATTAAATATTTGCAATTAATTTTTTTAAAGTGCTTTATTAACTGTTAAAATGTCTTGTGTGGTTTTTGGTAGTAATTCTAATCCCAAAAACAAAGAATAAATTATTCTTATTTAATTTTTTTATGTAAAGAAACGATTAAATATGTTTTAATTTTTAAAAATCTCGTAAACGAGGACACCGATGAAATCAATCTGTGCGAGACGAACGTATTTTCGTCCGACAAATATTATACCGCTGTTAGTTGTATCATGAGAATAACCCAATACGCAGTAAATGATTTAACACAATTTGACAATATTGGCAACGCTGCCAGTGTGGTGCAGTCGCGCCGCATTATCACCTGATCTGCTGTTACCCGAATGTTCGCGACAGATTGAAAATCCAGACTGGATTGAAAATACGCGACTATAAAAGCAGCAGCAGTGGTGCCGCTCGTCAATTAGTCAATAGATCTATGCCTTAGAAATGTTTTATTTTTAATTTTAGGTATAATGCATTCGTTGTGATTATATGCTTACAAATTTAAATTCGAAAAAAAATTGTAATTAATTAATTTGATGTCTTGTTCATTTATTCGACGACCCCCTTGTACAGCTGCAGCGCCCCCAGTTTGAGAACCGCTGCTATGGCGTGACAATAATTACGCATTCTGATGCATTCTAATATAGCGCCTATCAAACAGCTGCTCGTCGGCATCCCTTGTTACTCAAACCTCGGACGCATCGCTGTCTCCCAAACAGAAACAAATTACAATTTAGGACTCCTCTGGTGTTGGCAAGTGCTGCCGACAAGGCAAAAGAGGAAGTTCATCTTCGCCTGCAGACCACAAAGGAAATGAATTTTAATAAAATAAAGTCAAATACAACAAAGCGTAAATCACCGGGTCACAAAGATAGGAATGCAAATCCAATCAAATGAACTACAGTCTAACAAAGTGCGAATGGCGTTCCTGTCTGCGCCTTTCGATTTTTGTTTAATGAGTGATATCGAGAATGGGATGATATTATTATTAGAAAATGGAATGCTCAGTGGGTGATCTTTTTAATAACTGTACATTATATAAATATGTCACAGCATTATTTAAACGTTCAGAAAAAAATAATAATAGGGAGAAGTAAAATACATCAAGAGATGTTACGAAAGGCCAGAGACCAAACGTTACCTGGCGTATAAACAGCTCTGGACTGGACGCCACTCTTACGTGCCTAAAGTTTAAACAGTTATTTTAAGAGAACACAAGAACACTGAATTCAAGTATTTAAGAGTTTATGCGCTTTCAAAAGCAAATGTAAACCTAGAAAATATTCAATGGAGTATTGGATTTCTTTCACCAGAGGTATATGCCGACTACATGCTGGACTATACCACCGGTGCCCCGCATCTCCGCTGAGGAGTTCCCACTCCGTTTCTGTGCGGATTTCTTATTTCTTGTTTGTTTGCTTGCTTGCTTGCCTGTTTGTTTTTCTCACTCTGTTCCAAACACGTGGAGAGTAAGGATATTTTAAAATTGACGTGTAGCAGAAAAGTACAAAACATAACACACTGCTGCTAAACAGATACAATAAAACAAGTCAAGACACAATCACTGACAACAGCGATCATGCAGTAAACACTCAAACGTGAATAAGTAGCGTTAACAGTTCACACAGTAACCATTCAGAAGTGAGCAGCACTCCACAAGTAACAGAATTCTAAGTTCCCATTGGCGCCTCCACATTTGCTTTCATGACGTTTGCGCGTGTGAGCCATCGACCGGCGTCCCGTGCAGGTTAGTGCGCTGCATAGTTTATTCATTACGATTGTCTCCCATTTATTTTCCTAGCAGATGCAAGCTTAATAAATGATCCCTGGCCAGAGGTTCCATTGAACGAGTGTTACAATTTTTCTTTAACTGACGGCTTTCTTCCTGTTGCTTCTGCCTTTGCTAACGTTTCAGGTATCCGCAGGTGCCAAACGACCGGGCACTTTTCGGAAGCTGTAAGCCCTCCAGCCATTTGAAGCCCCTTTGCCGCGCCACTCCCTGGCCCCATAACCCTTATCAGCTTTTATGTCTTTGTTCTCTCGCTGATTTCGGCTGCTTTAACCGGTAGTATTGACAACAGACATGGCTTTTTTTTTAAACAAACCAGCTTTCAATCTGAGTATTCATGCTATTTTGATTGGGTTAGCAGCTTCAAAAATCGAAGATCTGGGCATCCTTTGAGAAGACAAACTGGAATAAATGCTCTCCTTAGCAATGAGTGAGATGCAGGTTTAAGTTGCGCTAGAGAGGGAGGTCAAGGCGGAGTAAAGGAAAGCTGCACACTCTTGCCCTTTGCACCCACATCCTCACGCACACACACCTCACATGCCCCCGGCGCCCCGCCCACCTGAGTGCCCATCCACTTCCGGACTATGTGCTACTTACATAGGACCCTGCAGGTAAGCACTGTGTGACCTAGACAACCTAGCAGTGAATGACCAGTTTCTTAATGCTTGATCTGACACAGTGTGAGAACATCATCCATCTCAGGCTTTCCATGTGCCCATTGTCTCTTCTGTCTAGCTTGCAGTGTGTGATGCTACTGTCATTAATCAGGATGTGCAGAGGTCAGGATGACACATCCATTTGTGGACCTCCTCAGATTTCCTTGAGATGAAGGCAAATAATTATTTATGTCAGCAGAGCTTCATCCTCATGGTTGGCAGGAGTTTAGGGATCTGAAAGGTGTGCAGCTGTGCAGAACAGCAGGCCAAGGCATGGTGGTTTGGTGACGATGCCGGGATCGCAAAATACAGACTGGAATTTCATTCCAATTAGAAACAAAAATGTGGTGGGCTTCCTCTATCCCCATAAGCCAAGGGTCATCTTGTGTTCTGCCGGGTGCTGGACGCCATAATTGTGTGAACAAAGAAGTGCCCTTGGGGGGGCGGGGCATCATTGCTACAGAATATCCTTATAAGTCGTTTTCTGAAGCTAACGGCTCTTATTGTAGCTCATTGCTGGGGTTGCTGTGGTGCTCAGGAAGCTTTGAGGTTGGAGGTTTCATCTGCCGCCTTACCGCTTTCACATCTAACTTCACAGGGTGAGGAACTGAGCTCTCTTTGCACTTCCTGTTTCTGCTGTAAAACTGTCAAGTAAGACGTGTCCATTGCACAACATCTTGGGTGCATCACTAACCAGTGAGCTGCTCCTCCACTAGCTGGCTGACTTCTCCTTGTGCAGCTGAAAGCCTGGCTTGCTTAGCAGTAAGCAGGAGAACTGAGTAGGAGGGCCTGATAATCTGGGACACGGGCAGCTTGGTCCTGCTTCAACCGGAATCTCTTTCTGTCCTAACGGCCTCTTTGTGTCTTTCAACTTAAGATCAGACAAGAATGTTGAGGAAGGTGGTACGCACCAGTAAATTTCGGCATGTCTTCGGCCAGGCACTCAAGGCAGACCAGTGCTATGATGACATCCGCATCTCTCAGATGACTTGGGACAGCAATTTCTGTGCCGTCAATCCAAAGTTTGTAGCCATGATTGTGGAAGCCAGCGGGGGAGGAGCCTTCATGGTACTGCCACTCAGCAAGGTAAGCTGACCGTCCACTCGGGGCACCTTCAATAAAATAAGGGTGGGCAATGTCAAGAATTAGTAGCTTTTCATTTATAAGACATGTCCATCGTATTGTGGAGAAAATCTGAAAATAAAGCAGGGCATCACCTGCCACTCAGAGAGGCTCAAGTCTAGGCAGGAAGACAGATGTCAGAACGTAGAAGGAAATGGATGGATACAGAGATGGTGGCCAGAGGCCTGAGTAAAAACGCCTTTTAGTTGAAGTGACAGTAGTGACAAAAAGTGACAATACTGTTTGTGCTTAAAAAAGTAAAAGCATCATAGGCTAAGGGCCAGTTGATTGGAGAACACAATGAGGTCAAAGTTGGTCAGACGTGAGCAGGTTCAGCATTCTAACTGCTCCTATTTTATTTATTATTGATCAGCAGATCATCTTGCATTTCTTCAATGTCACAGTTTTTATGATTTTAGAATTAAAAGGAGAGCGTTAGCATTTGTCACCCGGAACTGAACTATTCTACTCAAAAAATACAGAAAGGTCGGGCGAGGCTCTCGACGCGGTTGCTTTACCTTAAAAGGCGTTTTGAGCACCACACTCAGCACAGGAAGCAGTAGCTGTCACAAGAGGAAATGGCCTCCATGTTGGGAAGAATAAGACTGAAGAGCAGAGCGTAGGACCTGAGGCCTAGTCCTGCACCTCTGTAGCATCACCCATCTCCTTCTGGGCGGAATGGGAAAGTCTCTGTTGCAATCCTAGTCAGTGTCCCCTAGAAAGCCTTGTTTGACTAGAAGACATTTGCAGTCTAAAATGGAAAATGTGTGAGCGGGTGTAGAAGTGTATGGGAGTGTATGTAGGGCAAGGCTCTCTGTATACCCAAGTATTTACGTAGGCATGCACATGTGTGTCATTCCCTACACAGAGATTTGTATATGAGGCCCCATGAATTTATGTAGGTGACTTTGTGAATTTTAAGATGTCCCTGTGGGGTTGTGTATGTCAGAGAGTGAATGCATATGTGTGCTGATGTGTATCTGTGCATGGATCAGTGTCCTAGTGTGCGTGTGTGTGTGTGTGTCCTTGCTGTGCAATGATATACTCAATGACTGACACTATAAATCATCATTGTACTACTGTGTGCACAAGTGGATTTCTAATGGATTAATGAATGCATATGTGAGTGTCTGGCTCTCTCGCACACTGGTGTACATTTCTGCCACTGCACTGTTTGGTCTCCACCCTTGACATCCTGTGTGACCAGAAATGAGACTCTCAGTTAACCAAAGTGTCACATCAGTATCAAAGACACTGCATGGCAGTGTATGCATGAGTAAAGCTACAACTGGCTACAAGCGGCCTGTCTATCTTTGTCATGCTCCTATAGACAGACTCATCATTATGAAAGGCACTATATAAGGTCAAGAGGGACAGATATGAAAGGTGCTGTATTAGATGCAGTATTCAGACCCTTTCACTTTTTTCACATTTTGTTACATTGTAGTCTTGTGCTAAAATCTTTTAAATTCATTTTTCCCTCTTCAAGCTGCACTCAATTCCCCAAAATGACAGCACAAAAGCAGGATTATAGGAATTTGTTTGCAAATTTATTAAATATAAAAAATGGAAATATTCCATTGTCCCAAATATTCAGACTCTTTACTTAGTATTTAATGGAAGCTAATCTAGCAGCAATTTCGGTCTGGAGTCATCTAGTGCCTAACATGAAGAGCTTCACACACCTTGATTTGGAGTTTTCTGCCATTCTTCTATGCCGATCATCTCAAGCTTGATCTGGTTGGATGGAGATTATCAATGAAGAGTTATTTTCAGGTCTCTCCAGAGATGTTTGATTGGGCTCAAGTCCGAGCTCTGGCTGGGCTATTCAAGGACGTTCATGGAGTTGTCCATAAGCCAACCATGTGTTGTCTTTGCTTTGTGACCCTACAGCCACATCTGTGGCCTAGGGTGCTCGGATCAGGTTTTCATTAAGGATATCTCTGGACTGCTTTCCCTCAACCCTGACTTGTCTTCCAGTCCCTGATGCTGCCACCATCATGCACCACTATTGGAATGGTATTGCACAGGTGAGGAGTGGAGTCTGGTTTCCTTCAGACATGATGCTAATCGTATTTCTCACAATTTGATAGTTATTTAGGTGTCTTTTTGAAAACTCCAATCAGGTTCTCATGTGTCTTTTACTGAGGGGAAGCCTCTATTTTCTGCCTCACTCTGCGCTGATTGTGCAACGCGGCCACAGAGAGCTTAAACAACTTGGCACAACCACATAAAAACGACAACGGTGAGCTTTCTTGAAGGCTTTTACTAGACGTACCTCGTTGTAAAGTGAAATATATACAAAAGAAATGCATACAGGTATATACAGGTGTACAACCAAAGACAACAAATAATGATTTACAAAGCAATACACAGCAGACAGTAGACATTAAACAATAAAGCCTTAAAAGACACTTACAAGGCGAGTGATTTCCATGGTTGAATCAAGACAAAGAGAAGCGCATAGACAGAGGTTAAAATTGCTGCGTAGCACAACTAACCAGACCCAGGGGTTTATATACCCTAAAGATACGCTTCAGACGTGACCAGAACAAGAGATAAAGGGGTGCCTACGTGAGACACATGGGGTGTATTGTATTTAAATGTTTATTATGAGACCTACATGCTTTACGTGAGTTTCATAGACATTTATGACACTACTGTGAGCGTGGGACGCGACTTACAGGTGTGTTAATAAATGACAAGACAAGTCAACAAATAACAGCTAATGGCATGTGGGGCAGAACACTCTGTCAAAAAGCCCAAATCAGTGAAATGTTGCAGTGATGGTTACCCTTTTGGAAGCTTCTCTCGTCTCCACAGGTTCTGTAGAGCTTGTGTTCTTGGTCATCTCTCTTACCAAGGCCCTTGTTGCCCAGTTACTCTGTCTGACCAGGCAGCCAGCTCTTGGAAGAATTGTAGTTGTTCTGAACTTTTTCCATTTAAGAATTTTGGAGACTATAGTGCTCTTGGGAACCTTCAATGCTTCAGACATCTCTAGATCTCTGCCTCAACATAATCCGGTCTCTAAGTTCTGCAGACAATTCCTTCAACTTGCTCTAATTGCTTTTTTTTGCTCTCCTGTGTAACCAGAGACAGGAGAGTCCCTTTCCTAACAAGTCCTGGCAATCAAATTGAACACTGGTGGACTACAACCATCTCAATAATGAGACATAAAATGTGATGCACCTGAACCAAATTTCAAATGTAATGGGAAAGGGTCTGAACATTTGTATCAATGTGACATTTCATTCTTTTATTTGTAAGAAATTTGCAAATGTTTCTAAAATCCCGCTTTCTCTTTGTCTTTCCAGGGTATTGAGTGTTGCTTGATGTAGAGGAAAATTAATTTAAATGATTTTATCACAAGGATGTAACAACAAAATTTGAAAAAATAGGGTTACATATATACAGGTGTGAAACACAGCATATAATAGATACATAATAAGGGGGCTATAAGATAGATATATAGATTGATCAAGGCGCTACAGGATGAATAAATAGATTGACAGGAAAGGCAATATATGACAGATAGACTAGAAATGCAGAAGATAGATAGATAGATTCATGTGAAAGGCACTATATAATACATATGTATAAAATGAATTTGCATTATTCCAGCAGCATTATAGAACATAAAGTCTCAGTGTGGAACAGTAAACACAAGAGCCAGCCTTTCCATAATTGTGAGCCCCAGGGGTGCACACATGGAGTACAGTTGTTGTTTGGTGTCCCTGAATTTCCCAAAGTGCTCTTGGGCATCCTTGACTGAATCCCCAGCCCTCCTGCTGTCTCTTCTACTTTGTCCAGTTAAGCCCAGCTTGTCCATCTGCCCATCTGGTCATTCTATTTCACCCTATACCAAGCATTTTAAAACCAATTTTATTAGCTGTGACAATCTGACAGAAAGCTTAATGGCATCAAGTAGAGCCAGAATGCGTGTCCCCAATCTTTTTAATCACTTTGTATCTGAGTGTTTCGTTAAACCCAAGTGCTGAGCTCTCCATTTGTCAATGCTTACTTAGGTCTGCATCACCTTATCTGTTATTGGAGTTTTTGCTAGTGGCCAGAAATAAAAGTGTGGGTTGGTGGGAAGACATCTGTGTCAGTCTGACTGTCTTCTTTTATTGCAGACAGGCCGCATTGACATGTCCCAGCCTACAGTCTGCGGTCACACTGGGCCAGTCCTGGACATTGACTGGTGTCCACACAATGACAATATCATCGCCAGTGGCTCTGAGGACTGCAGCGTAATGGTGAGAAGGAGCTCAGCTGTATCAATCACCCAGTCAAAGCCAATCAGCACGTCTGTACTTAGAGTATCGTTTAATTTTCACTCCTTAGATTTGGGAGATTCCAGACGGGGGCCTGACCCGACCGATGACGGAGTCTGTTGTGACCCTGGAAGGTCATTCCAAGCGAGTGGGGATTGTAACATGGCATCCCACTGCACACAATGTACTACTCAGCGCTGGTAAGTGGAATTTTCACTTTCGTCCAGTGATGGCTACCTACAGGAGCCACAGCTGATTTTTGCTTCCCTGTATTTCAGGTTGTGACAATGTTATTATGATCTGGAACGTGGCTAAGGCGCAGCCAGTGATCACACTTGACTCCCTACACACGGATATGATCTACAGCGTGGCCTGGAACTATAATGGCAGTCAGATCCTCACTTCATGTAAAGACAAGATGATCCGAATCATCAATCCACGCAAAGGCAACATCATTGCTGTAAGTGTTTTGATGGGGTTAGGGGTGGTATGGGGGACAGATAAACAATTGGCACCCATTCAGTCAATTGCATTTTTTTCAATTCAATTAAATGTATATATGCATGATGTTCTTCACGGAATTCTGATTTACTTACAAATTAGGTTAAGCAAACACACTGTAAAACAGAACAGTTTCAATTTGATTGTTAACAAGACAGAATTGAGATATGGCCTTTGACAATGGAGGACAGTGCTATGATGAATGGCACCAATGAAGAAAATAAACTTCTGAAGCACACAGTCGATTCTAACAGACAAAGTCACAGTTCTTGTGGCTTCTCGTTCCAGTCTTTGCTCTCTCCTGGATTTCAGACGGATTAGTTTAGGTAGCAGGGATCAGTATTCATGTCAGGGATGTTCTGACAGGTGGGTGGACAGTGCCTGCCTAAAAGAGTCATCTGTCCACCCAATGAAAAATCCATCAAAATTAAGTTTTAGTTTATTTTGGTATTTGCTTGCTCTCCCTTTACATCCAAAAGGCCACACCAAAATGACATCCTAGTAATGCCACTAGTCTCACCATGGGGACAAAAAAAACACACATCGCATGGTGGTGTGCCCTTCTAAATGTGAAGAATGAAAAGAACACAAGAGTGACTCTTTCCTCATCCGGCAGCTCTCATTGCTTTATGAGACGTGTCAGAACTCACAGTGTCCATCGATTCTTCTTCAATGTGACGGCAGTGGCACACAGTTGGCAATGATTAAAGGCACAGTGTCCTCCCAGACACGATATTATGCTAGCTGCTGGTCTGGGAGAGGATAGGCCAGCCTAAATTTATTATTTCTGTGTCAGGAGAAAGAGAAGCCACATGAGGGCAGTCGGCCTGCTCGAGCCATCTTTGTCTCCGATGGAAAGATTCTGACCACTGGGTTCAGTCGAATGAGTGAAAGACAGGTGGCGCTGTGGGACCCGGTGAGTACACTTCATAGACCCTGTCCCCCCACTGTGCTTCACAGGACTCTGAAATTTCTCTTTGTTCTCTTTTATTTGTGCAGAATGCATTTTCGCAGCCCTTGACCCTACAGGAACTGGACACGAGCAGTGGAGTGCTGCTTCCCTTCTTTGATCCCGACACCAATATTGTCTACCTGTGTGGAAAGGTGAGATCTAATGTCACAGTGTCATTAACACGCACCCGCAAATACAAAGAAGAGAAGACACACACACACAGCAGAATCGCCAGTCTTACAGTGGTGTTCTTGACACGAGGACTGTGGTGAGGCCATCCCAGAATTGTCCTTGCTCTGTGCAGACTGCAGACGTCTTTAACATTAATACGATCTTACCTAGCAATTCATGTCGGTCTCTGTCACTAATGATGGGTGAAACATACAAAGTCACGCAATTTTCAACTAAAATAAATCTAGCAATGGCATGCTAGTGCCTGTTCTCTCTCAATTGGCATCACAGTTTTGTGATATCATCTGACATCGTCACCATCTGACATGGTCCAACATTAGAAATTTAAACATAAAGAAAAGTGAGAGCTTCACAAACAGTAACTTCTCAGGCTAGGAACTGACAAACTGAAATGACAACATCTTAAGTTTAGGAGCAAACAGCTCTGAGGTGGAAAAGGACACCTCTGTGACAAGAACACGGCAGAACCCGCATTCAAACACACAAGCATGCTTGCTCATCCAGTAGCAGCATTATATACTGGGCGGCCAGCTTCTTTTCCACAGTCTGCATGGAGCACACATAGGCTTCCTTGGTTTCTTTTTTTAAATTTAATGTGGCCCTTCTGAATAATGGATGAAAATCAAAATACAACATAATGTCCTATGAACAGTGCATTCCTTATATTGATCTCCTTTCTCAGTTTTCAAAATACTGCATCTGCCTTTAAGGCAGCAAATGGTACTGGACTTCTTGTTCCTCTTCACTGGTACGGCACGCAAGGCCTTGACGGGAAAGACTCGCACCAAAATGTGTGACAGGAAAAAACAACAAGAGAATGTCCTCATCTAAATACGGGGATGACCTTAAAGCCCCATCAATAAACTGGACAGCTGAGGTTGGACATGCACACACACAGCCAGGGGTATGGAGGACACTGCAGGGCCAATTCATCCAGGTCTGCAGCACCAGGCAAGCACACAATTTAGAGACTACATGAAGCAAGATGTCTCCAGCTATGTCAAGATATTGAGCTTATGACAGAGTGCAGAACACAAAGCTGGGGTTTGTTCTAAGCATTTTTTAATAATGAGTTAAACAACCAAGGGAAGCTTATTTACTGATTTTGCACAACATCTCGTGTGGCTGTGCCATCTTGTCCCTTAATGCAGAATCCTCACTTGTGTTAAAGTAACTCTGAAAGTGTTTATTCATAGAGGGCTTCAGCCCTAAACAGTTGAAATGCTATTTTAATGTTGGGGATTCTTCTGTGCTCAGAGAGGCACAATCCCCCCACAATTCCCTGCGACACACACACACACACATACACAGATGTACACACCCACATGTCTCTCACACACACCGTCTTGTTCTCACCTGGACAGTTCCTGTATGTAAAAGCCCAGGGTGGGTTTCCATCAGCTCAAGTCAGGCATTCGTACCCGTTACCAGTGTGACATTTGTTAACTCATAACGTGCCATCTCAGCTGCTATACATCCACCAGGAGAGACACTGGCAATGGGATTCAGATTCATTCGCTGGGTCAGTCAGTACCTTATTTTATATATTTTGAGATTAAAACAAACTCTGCCAACAGCCTACAAAACTTCAGACAGGGCATGCAGAGACATCTCGAATTGTGAAACAGACAGCTGCCCAGGGTCCAGCACTTTGGGGGGCCCTGTGCCAACCAATTTCCCAATGCCCAATCTGCAATCTTTCTTCACATAGGTCAACACATCTTAACACATACATGTTTAAATATTTCATACTTTTACTCCTCAATGTAGCAGAACTAAAATGTTACTGGGTGGGAAAATGGAAAGTACAAGCAGAGCTGGGAACAAATGACTACACTGAGTCTGAGAAAAGGAAAAGTTGGCAAAAGTGGAAGGATGCAACTGTGGCACTTAAAGAATCAATGTACAAAAAAAAGGACACAGGCGGCGATCTCAACCACAAGCATGCCAGTGAGGCACAACCACTAAGTGCAGGCCTTTATCATCGCTCCACATAAAAATCCTGCAACACCCGTGCCGTGACGCCCATCCAGCCCCTTGTAGTGGCCTTGCAAATTATTTCAACCTGCCACAGTCTCACAAGATGGAGCCTCTGAAGTTACGTTTGAGTTGATGGGCCCTACGTGACTCTCAAATCTGAAAGCAGAGCAGTCTGTCATGACGCTGGTCTCATGACTTTGCCAGACACTAACTGTGCACTTTACTGATGGGCAGACACTTTGGTGAAAAGGGAGCTCAAGTGACCTGCCACCTACCTTCCTGTCTCTTTTACAGGGGGACAGCAGTATCCGCTACTTTGAAATCACAGATGAGGCACCCTTTGTGCACTACCTGTCCATGTACAGCAGCAAGGAGTCGCAGCGTGGCATGGGGTACATGACAAAACGTGGCCTTGAGGTGCACAAGTGTGAAATTGCCAGGTAAGAGGGCTGCAGGTATGCAGGTCTTTATGTATGCAGCGTTGTCTCGCACTCGTGTATGTCGTGGGTGGGTGGGTGAGTTTCCACAGATGGTGAGCATCTCCATGTCCTTTCATATAAAACTCATCTTATGTGTGGATGGGCAAACAAGGGCACAGTTATGTGAATATGAGCAGCTTGAAGGACAACATCATGGTCTCCTCTTCTACCTGCAGGTTTTACAAACTTCTCGAGCGCAAGTGTGAACCCATTGTAATGACAGTCCCCAGAAAGGTAAGTCTACTTTAGGGTTCGGGATGGGGGCGGTGCAATGGTCTCCATGCCCAACTCACAGTGACCAATTTCCTGTCTCTTTTCAAAGTCTGATGTATTCCAAGAGGACTTGTATCCAGACACGGCTGGGCCCGAGCCGTCCGTGGAGGCAGACGATTGGTTCTCAGGGAAGGACGGGGAGCCCATCCTAATTTCCCTGAAGGACGGCTTTGCCCCCACAAAGACCAGAGAATTCAAAGTGAACAAAGCTCTGATGACAAAACCTGTCGCCAAAGGGGCTGCTGGCAGTGACTCATTTGTGAGTATCAGTGCCCACCTCAATGTGCCCTCACCGGTGTCTGTCCACTCTAGTGTGTGACCATTGTCCCTTTGATCAATTGTAGGACATCAAGAGCCTGATTGAGGAAGTGAAGAAACTGAAGGCCACGGTACAAGAACAGGACAGGAGGATAAAGGAGCTGGAGACGAAGGCAGGCTTGTAGGTGGAGGGCAACCCGCTTACCAGCGCCCTCTGTCACCTCAAACCTGCTCTGCCTGCTTCCTTCATTTGAATTTACGGTTTCTAATATATATATTTGCAGCACTGTTAATGCTGCTCTAAATGTTTTAAGACATTCTGAAATGTAGCAGACTGGCAGATGTGATGTTGTGGGGTGCATTTTTGAGATTAAAACCAGAAGATGGCACCAATTTGTCACTCCACAGTTAAAATCCCAGATCATTATGAAATCCTGTTTTGCTCAAAAGATACTTTGTAAGTTTGTGCTGCCCCTTATTCCCGGCTAATTCCAAAATGTATGACGCTCCTCCTTGTGAAATAAAACTCTGCCCTTTTCCAAGCTGTGTGACTTGCGTTCCTGGCAGATCCTGTGACCATGGAAGGGGGCAGGAAAGCCTCTTCTACCTCTGGAATTCAAGGTGTGGCATGGGAATGCTTCTTGTCTCGTCTTGTCAGCTGTTGTCCGCTGCTCTTCCCTCACTCCACAAGCCTCGACTTGAGGTGGGCGCACCACGTCCAGCCTTGGAGACAAAAGAGCGGTGTCTGAGCATGTGTAGAAGCAGGCTTGATTCCAGACAACTTGTCTGGGGGCTGCTGGAACTTGGGGCAGGTCTGCTCTTGTCCCGATCCTCTTAATTGTGGAAAAGACAAAAACAAGTGAGGATCACCGAAGGCACAGAGAGGGACATTCAGCAGGGCGGCACTGCTTGAATGGCAAAGTTTACACTTTAACTGATGATTCACGAGTCCCCGGGCCACTCGCGAATAACATTTTAAGAGATGATCCTTGAGCAGTGCAGAACAAGTTGTACACAACAACTCTCTCTCTCTCTATATATATATATATAGTGCCTTACATTTGTAGAGGAGACCTACCACAAGTCCAGAGCGAGATGTAGTCGCAGTTCAATGAATAAATCCAGGAGTGGTGGATAGCCATTCCATAGTAAAATCAGGAGTGAGGGAATCGTAGGACCAGGGAGGCACTCACATGTAATGCCTTACATTTCAGAGACAGCGCCCAAACTACTCCAAGCAAAGGAAATTGAAGAGCAGCAAGCAGCACATATAGAGGGCCTGACATTTTCAAAAATGGTCCAAATGCAGGCACATGAGTGAAAGAGAGAAAATAAAGACAGGAAACTTGTTGAGATATAGCACCTTGCAGGCTGGATCATGTCTGTGAGCAAAATAAAGATGACTCAAAAGAACAGTCCATGAAAAAGGGGCTGTCAGGACCAGGAGCCACTCATATATAGCGTCTTACAGTTGCAGAGATGATCTCGAAGAAGCCGAGGGCACAACGTCTTTCCTGCTAAACAAGATGGTCGAGTATTGTAGCCCCAGAACTTTGGCAAATCAGGAGCAGGGAAGAACTTACACCCTTTGTAGTGCCTTAAATGTATAAAGTAAGGAAATTTAAGACCAGCAGCAAACACATGCGTGATTATATATTATAAATATCACATTCAGTTGTATTTTGACTGTGACTGTTACAGCACTGTGCATGTGCACTAAGACTGCTCAACAGAAATAAATTAAAAAGAATATATAGTGCCTTACATTTAAAGATGGCCTATCTACAATACTCTAAAAGGAACAGTCAGGACCGGGGTCCTGCTAATATACGGCACATTGCATTTTCAAGAGGGTCCACAAGGCTGCCGAACAAGCGAGACTGAAGCCCAGCATACAGCTTACACACACGGAGCGCCTTACTTATATGGGAGCAAGTGGATCTCAAGACAAGGGAGAGCAGCAGCAGCTCACACTCTCAGCCCCTATCCACTCTGAAGATATCTTTGTATAAAGTAGAACACACTTTGAAGGCTTTTCCTAGATGGAGAAGCTCCAAGTCAAATGATCATTTTAAACAGAGTGCCTTAAAGCACTAAAGCGGTAGAAACTGAGACTTAAAAAAAAGCCTGCTTAGGACTTAAGTCTCATCAGCATTAGGGGAGGCAATGTGCTGTGCCAGTTGGACATTACCAAAAGTGGGGCCATGCCAACGGCGCCATCGCTGACATATGGTGGCGGCTCATCGAGAGTGGCTGAGCACAGATGGAAAAGCCAAGGCTCTGAAGCCGGAGGCCACCGCCATGACGCTGCAGCACACTCAGCTGCTTGTTGAGGCTTGTCCTCCTAAACATAGGTTTGTGGGATTGCGGAGGCCACAAAAACAACCCGACAGGTTTGTGTTGGAAGTGGAGATGGGGGTGGGGAATGCCGTCACAAACAACACTTGGCTTGTTTTGGATGAACGGAGATGAGGGAAGAGCAGATGGAAGACAGCTCAGCTCTTATCTGCTCACCGCCCCGAAACTGGCTTATCGGGGGGGGGGATGTCCCAGCAGAATCATTCCATAGGCTTGGACCACAGGCTGGACTCTGCTATTCAGACATGTCATCTGGTGCTGATGACACATGTGGCCATTGCCACCTACAGTCCCGCCCCAGTTGTTTCCTTTCATCATTTGTCCAAGGCTCGCCGGTCACTTCAAACGCCTGTGGCCAAGCTATGTCTACTCTGTTAGTATTATCATCCATCCCAGCCTACCTACTGTCCACTCTCTCACATTAGTCTACTAACCCCATCTCATTCCATTTTAGCAGTCCAGTAACTTTTGTATTCCCTTTGGTTTCCCAGTCAATTCCCTCTCACACCATATTCTTGTCCAGTCACCACTTGCTACTCCTATCAGCTCATCCTGCCACACTCCATTCCTGCTGGCCATTGTCCAAAGGTCTGTGTCCCAATTACACCCTCCTCAAAACCAGTATATGGCTCCAAACCCAGTGTCTTAAAGCCTCTAGTCATTGGCCAAGTAGGTCCTCTCAACCTAGGTGCCATTTCTCAGTAACATTTGCTGTTTTACTGGGTTTTATCCTCAATCCCAGTGCTTGTGTGCCTGTCTGGTCACCGCTAACCACAGGTTCCACTCTTTCAGCCCTAACAGTCTACATCCAACCCAAGGGGCCTAGACGGTAATTCTATCCAGCGCCCACCAACCACTGGCAGAGGTCTGAAAGTCCAGTGTCTCGTACCAGTTTACCTACCCAATCACTGCCACTGGTCCAAACCGATCACTCGTCACAGTATTCCTCCTATGACTCCCTATTAACTCTTGCACCCCTTGTCACCACAGCTCCTTCACACCAGTCTCTCGAGTTACTTGTCCCTGCCCATAGCCCTCCAGATTAAGTAGCTGGTCACTGTCCATTTACATCAGTCTGTCCTATCCAAGGGGTTACAAAATCTTTTCTGTCCAATGCCCAGTGCCCATTTGCAGCAGTCTCTTTTTCAGGCTTTTACTTGCTGTAACACCAGTGATTCTGCACAGTCACCACACGCCAATTACAGCCATTTTCTGGTTTAGTGCGTCTCTTACACCAGATTGTCTGTCCAGTCACTGGTGTCTTTTCAGTCCAAGCAGTTACACCACATTGCTTAGCCAGTTAACACAGTCCATTCGCACCAGACTGTCATTCCAGTGCCCACTGCCCATTTATGCCAGTCTTCTAGCTCAGTCCTTCACTAGACATACTGGTGGAAATGGGGGGCATGAACAGGACTGGAAGTCCCAGCAGCCTGCCTAGTCACACCATCTTGGTCCAGCTGTCCAGTTCCGGTATCTTCTCCCGCTCCATGACTCAAACACACACCTCAGCCGCCACCCTGGCCCCCCCTTCCAGTTTCTGCATGTCACCTGCAGGCCCCTCCCACCCACTTCAAAAGCCTAAGCAGCCCCAGCAGACCTCATTTCAAAGGGAGAGAAACTCGAGTTCAGACGTGTGCAGAGAGGTCACTACAGAGGAGCAGCCAGACAGAAAATACAAGTGAGAGGTGAGTGAAGCAATGGGGCGATCACTTGCAGCGCACACATCTGGGCTGCTCATTTTGGGTGTGGGGGATAACAAATGGGTGGTGGGATAGGAGGCTAAAGTTCAGTAGTGAAAGATAAAGAACGGACTGGCCAGAATGGACACCCATGTGGTCAGGAGTGGGATGAAATCTCCTAAACTCCCTGTAAAGTGCATCTTCAGGGTAGGCCAACAGTTGTGCCAGACAGCATGATAGACCAGGCTTGGCAGACTTTGCTACTCACAGCGGACAGATAGAGACGGCTGGCACGCCGACTAACCGCCCGCTGAACAGCTTCTGTCCACAGCCAATAATTAGGTGTGGGTGGTGGCGGCGGCGAGGGGGATGAGCCTGTAATGAGATGTTCTCTGTTCTTTGCCTCACCGCAGTGACCACACATTGTATCACCACTGGCGCAGCCTTACAGCTCTCCTGCACAAAGCTAGGCGGTGCCGGGCAAGTGCCAACCCGCTCGATGCCTGTGGTGCAGTTTTTACATTAGTCCGTCAGAGACATGGGAGGTTATAAATGTTGGAAACTGCTGAGAAACAGGCGGGGCAGCAAGCAAAATAAGTGTTTGGGACAAAAGCGGCTACCGTTATCACCCTGGTCATCATTTAGAGAGATCTCTCAGATCTGCAAGTATCAGCATGAATCTGTAGTTTGCCCAATGTGACGGACAGTCTGGCGCAGGCTTCAAAACATGGAAAGTTTCTATCTTTTATACAACTTAACTGAACACTCTTTTTAAATGAACACTCACCAATGGTCATCCAAGTGTTTTACTTGTTCTAACTGCATCCTGAATTCATTTGAAAAAACGAACACACAAAATAGGTCATGGTGTGGGTGACATGACAAACCTGACACTCAAACTCTGCAAGGCACCTGACACAGCGTGCCAAGTGAAACAAGGAAATCGGTTTTGGTTCTCACGTGCCTGGCTTTACTCTGTTCAGACTGAGACCAGCACTCGCACTCGAACCCGAGTAAGGCGGCAACCATGAATGGGCTCGGTTATATCAAGACTCCAGCTACAGGCACCACAGTAGTCAGAGATGCAGCACCCCCAGTAAAGTCTAGTGACATTCCAGTGACAAGTCTAGTGACATTTCCAAGAAAGGTCATCCTCCGGTATCTCACATGGTCAGTTTTCCACTTTAACTAATGCTTCTCTCTTTTCCGGTTCCTAACAGGATGGGTGCTGCTGGAGTTCAAATAGTTGCTGTTGCCCTCACCATCGTGGGGCTGGTGGCAGCCATCATCTGCTGTGCACTGCCCAGGTGGAAGGAGAGCTCATTCTCAGGAGACAACATTGTGACAGCCCAGGTAACGCAAGATGGCCTTTGGATGTCCTGTGTGGTCCAGAGCACAGGGCAGATGCAGTGCAAGATGTACGACTCCATGTTGGTGTTGGCCAGAGACCTCCAGGCTGCCCGAGCCATGGTCGTCATCAGCTGTGTCCTGTCCATTCTGGGCCTCCTGGTCACCTTTGCAGGCTCAGACTTCACCACCTGTGTAGAAGAGGGTCCTGCTAAAGGGAAAATCGTCCTGGTCTCAGGAATCATGATCATTGTGTCAGGCCTCATGCTCATGGTGCCAGTTAGCTGGTCTGCCAACACAGTCATCAATGCCTTTTATGATCCCAACAACCCCCGCAAAATGGAGCTGGGACCCTGCATCTTCCTGGGTTGGGCAGCCAGTGTGCTCTTCATTATTGCCGGAGGACTTCTTTGCTTCTTTCGGCCCAAAGAAAGCAACAGCAACTACTCTGCCAAGTATTACTCCGGGCAGCAGCCTGCATCAGCACCTACGAAAAATTACGTATAGGGGGCAACTCTGCCCTCCTGCCAGCCTCCCCAGAGCTGAAGTGTCATCAGGGGACTCTGCTAGGCATTACATGCCAAAAAGGGGTAAACAGGAACTCCACCTGCTCTGCATGTGGATGGCTGCCCCAGTCTGGTGACCACTCAATTCCTGCTGCATCTGTGTATTTGCTTTGTGCTATTTTTTGTGATAAATCTGTAACAAGAATAAAACTCTGATGCCTCCTTACATCGTGTCTTTGTTCAAGGTAAGCAGCACCAAGACCTGGGACTGGCAGTTTTACCAGTGTGGGGTAGATTTGTTTGAGTAGAGCAAGTGGTGGGGCAGGTTTCAATCCAACGAAGCCCCAAGTCATTACAAGAAGAATGACCTTAAATATCAGCCAACTCCGGTCTAAAACTGTATGCTTCAAAGCATTCTACATCCACAGTGGCACAGCTGGAATGTAAACTGCTCGCACAGTGCCACCCTTAGCTGATTCAATGGTTCCATTACAGCCAGTTTAAATCCCTTGGAGAAAAGCAGCAGTGGTTTCACTCTTGGTCACACCACAGTTGTCAGACAAACTGTAATAAAGCTCTGGTCATGCAGTCCTGCACGTGAGGAGTAGATGGCAAGTAACAAAACATTTGCTGTTCAGGTGGTTAGTTGAAACAAAAAGGAGCAGACATGTCAGTCCTCAAATTGAATTTGCGGAGGTCTAACAGGCTGTCCTCCTCCTCCTCTCAGAAACTCAAACAACTCACTTCCAGAACCTGCCAATAGAGGGCAGTTCAATGCAAGGAAGGGTGTGTTGCTTAGGGCTAAGCAGGCAGGTTTCCAAACAGGGTCACTGTCAAACACACACACAAAAACTGCACCAGTCAGTGGGGCTGGTTTTAGTTTAGTAAGTTTAAAACTTTATTATTTTTTTTTTGTCTTTTTGAATATTTTAAATGTATGACTAAAGAAGTAAAGTCTTTTGTGGTCTCTGGGAACCAAGTTGGAAAGTGCAGAAAGGTAAGATCTCTGTCACTTATAAATAAGAAAAGTAAAAGTCAGGGGAAGGGCTGTGTCCTCTCAGGCTTTGGAAGCCACATCTCCTGCCCTCACTAGTGGAGGGAGGTAGGTAGGCAGGCAAGCGGCACAGGCCTGTGCTGAAATTCACCTACATGCCACCCACTCGCCCACTTCAAAACAGACTGGTCTGCAGAGGTCCAACTGCCCATTTTGCCCAGGCCACACCAGCACACCCTCAATTTGCTGGGGGGTGGAATGATATCTGTTGAGATGCATGATGAGGCTGAACTGGAACGGCTGTGCAACACAGAACAAATCATTAGAATAAATACAAGGGAATGCCACAAGAGGACAGCATTTCCATTCTTACTCTGTGATAAATGGGAAGAGAATTTGTGAAAACGTACCTTGTGGGTGTCCTATATAGGTGTAGTGTGCACCACTCTGCTGGCCTCCCTGACCTGGATGATTTGGGTGGCTAGGGGGCCCACCATGACTCTGCTGTGGGGGAGCGTGAAGTAACATAACCTGTGGAGGTCCATGAGAGCTACTGGGATGTGGGTGCCCCCCTGGTAGGCCACCTTGAACGTGAGCCTAAAATTGAAAGCACACATGAGACAAATCTCATCTTCCCAAAACTCAAATCCAATTCAGCAGGTGTTCCTTCTCACTTACCTGCGCTATCTGCCCCAGGCCATAGCCATGCTGAATCTGCTGGTGAGCGTGGATAGCGTAGACTTGCTGCTGTGTGTAGCCACTCTGAGGGGACTGTGGATTTGGACCAGGAGTGATGGCTGGAGGGGTGGGGGTCAGTGCTCCAGCATGATACAAACCTTGCTGGGGAGGCTGCCCTGATCCCAGTCCAGACTGGTGCTATAAAGACAAATGGGATAAATTACAAATGGATCATTAGAAAATGAACCCTAAAAAAACAATGAAACTGTGGGACCTTGGGTGGCTCACCTGTACTGGACTGGGTGCTGGGTGCTGGCCAGCTTGTTGGTTACCAGTAGGGGTGCTGGCAGGCTGGGGTTGGTGTGGGTGCATGGGGTTACTGTGGTGAGGATACGGCTGTGGAACCGTTGCTGTAGGGGAAATTAATAGAAAAGAAAAAAAATTTAAAAAGTCTTGTTTTCAGCCACATCTAAAGAGGAGCTTCAAAACAAAACATCACATTTCACGGTTTCCATTCTGCCAGGCAATCAGATGATGTTTCATCCAGGTTAATGCTTGCCGTGGCTGGTTATGTTAATGCACTACTAAATAACTAAGGTTCCCTTCAGTAAGCATCTAAACAGCATCAGAATTTACAAAAAGAAACAAATAAAAAAACAAACACCAAGCAGACAAGCGTAAAGAAATGAGACTTGCTGCTTGCTAAAACAGGATGAGTGATATGAACAGGCCAAGCATGACAGATGCACAACACTTAAGTAAAAGAAAAGAAAAATAAATGCAAAAGATCACAGTGACAATACCATGCACTTGGCTGGATATGCTTTATAAATCACCTTACCATACATAGTCTGAGGTGGGCCCTGATCAGCAGATGGATACTGTGGTGCACTGGAGGATACAATCGTTTGAGGGTGGGCCCCAGACATCATCCTAGGGTTTCCTTGGATCATGGGATACACAGGCTGGAACAAATCCAGGAAAGGAGTGAGAGATTCATGTAAAGAGGACGGTTACCCTTTTGCTACAAAAATTAGCGTCATGAAATATACTTACCTGGCTCTGGTAGTGGGCCATAGCTTGCATCACAGCCTGCTGTGGATTGTACTGAATATATGATGATGGGTATGGGGCTGCAGCAACCAAAGGGGGTCCAGCTGCAGTTGCAGCCTGCATCATTGGAGGAGCAGAAGCTGCATGATGCTGGTCTGAGCGCTGAGGTCCTACTGAACTTTTAGCCCGGGGATACTTGCCTTGGCTAACTGCTGACACGGTGTACTGGTACATCTGGGGACCCTGCAGTAGAAAGGAGTTCAGTAAGTAGCATTGCCATGAGAAAGCAACAAAGTTGTGTGCTCAAGAAGTGATTCTCACTTGAACTGCTGGACTCATGTGAATCTGAGACACATAGGAAATATACTGGGGATTGTATAGGCCGCTTTGGTTTGGAGGTGGCAGCACTGTAATGGAAGGACTAGGCAGAGTCTGTGGTCGAGGAGGTGTTGGGGTATTTGTTGGCTTTGCCTGTTGAAATAGAGAGATAAATTAAGCATCATCCCTTACAGTCCAGAGGCCTAAGGGCTTGCACTTGGCCTGCTGCTACTCACTGCTGTCACAATTGGCTTAGTAGGGTTGAATTCCTTTGCATTGGGGTTCAGGGTCGACTTTTTCACTTGTCTGAGAAAGGAAAGCAAAACTGTTAGCAGACACAGAAAAACTTTAACAGCAGTTTCAGTACAGTGCCTGCCATACACTCACTCAGACATGCCCTCTGGTCTCTCATCTGATTCGCTAGGAGTTCTGGCAGGAGAGGACGTGCCTGGGGACTGTCTGTCTGCCACAGCAACAGGCTCCGCTTGTGACTCTGTCTGTGGAACTTGCTGTAGCTTATCAGCATCTGCTACAGGACAACCTTCCCTCTTCAGCTTTGCGTCTACTGCGCCTGTATCTACATCCTTCACAGGAGGCTCTGGTTCAACAGTGCCAGTGCTTGGTTGAAGCTGCAATCACAACAAAGTTCCCAATCAGTAAAGGCAACAAAACCACAAAGAACACATGGAACATTAACTCCTCTTACCCTGAATTCCTTGCCAAATTTCCGGAGTTCCTCAATTTGGTTTCTCTGATGCTCAGTGGAGACTAAAAGGTAAAGCCACATTTAGTCTATACAGTGTTTTTCAACCAGAGGTATATATGGTTCCAGTGTAACAATGCAGTAGAGGGCTTATAGTTTACCCTATATATGGTAAGCACGGTAACCACATGAGTGGCAGTTAACACCTTATCCATCTAGTCTATGAGCACAGGAACACAGACAAAGGTTTACCTTTAGCACAGGCTTTTGTGACTTCAGATATGGTGCTCTGGTTCTCCACTGCTCGCTCTTTTGCTCCAGTGCCCAAAATTTCATTAACTGAAAAGAACAGAGAGTAGTCAAATTCCAAGTTGGTTGTGTCCTATCATAAAAAAAAGAAACCGTCACAGAGTCCCAGTAATACCATCAACGGTGAAGAGTGGCGCAGGACTAGAAAGCTTGTTGATAGCCGTTGAAATGGCTGTGTTATCAAGGTAAGGAGTGGTCAGCAGAGCCTCCTGGGAACCACTGCATGACTTAGGAGAACGAGGAGTGAATGAGGTCCTTGAGGTACCTGCAACAGTTGCACAAAAACACAAAACTTTATACTCTACTGGAATGACATATCTGTCTGAAGAAGGCAAGCTTTCTTTTTACCTGAGGTAGTGGTCGCAGTGGGACTTGGGTTGGGTTTGATAGTCCTACTGGCAGGGATGATTCTCTGACTCTTGGGTGACATTCGAGAAGCTCCTGAAACTAGAAATCAGATCTACCATAAGAGGAAAACAGAGTGAAAGTCGGAGTCTCAAAAGAACAACTACCAAAGTATATAAATATAGTGCCATGAAAATGTGTTTGGATACCCTTTATTAAAAGGTCTATTACTGATAAAAATAGTTAAGTGAGCAGAAGATGAACTGATCACCAAAAGGTATAAAATTAAAGATGACATTTCTTTTCGGCATTTTATGCAAGATTAATGTATTGTTTTTATTTTGTACAACTGTACAGTATAAAAAGGAAAAGAGCACCGTGCAAAAGTTTGGGGACCCCAAGATATACAAGGTCACAGACTTTCATTAGCTCATTATGGCTATGGCTTGTTCATATTCATCATTATGAAACCCCAGGTGATACAAAAGGAAAACCTGTACAAATTCTCTGACTCCTCAAACCTTGTACCGACAATTAGCAGCCATGGGCTCCTCTAAGCAGCTTCCCAATACTAG
Organism: Polypterus bichir lapradei; assembly: GCA_026402145.1. Lineage (NCBI taxonomy): Eukaryota > Metazoa > Chordata > Cladistia > Polypteriformes > Polypteridae > Polypterus > Polypterus bichir. Next base: position 31,460 of record JANRMT010049829.1, read on the forward strand.
AGAAAATAAAAGGATGGACTCCTAAAGCAGGAGAAGGCTACAAGAAGATAGCAAAGCATTTTCAAGTGGCTGTTTCCTCAGTTCATAATGTTATTAAAAAAATGGCAGTTAAAAGGAAGAGTGGAGGTGAGGTCTGGGTCAGATTAGGTTGGGGAACATGCACTGATACAGCGCATTGCCACACCCACCACATGACAAAACAGCTCAGGGTCCTGGTTGATGACCTACAGGAAGTTAAGTGGTCCAGTCTCCCCCTCCGGAAATGACCCTCTATCTGCCGCAGCCAGGTATTACGTGGGCGCCCCCCTTGGCCTGGTCCAGCCACTTGGGTCCCTAAAAATGAGGATCCTGCAAGCTGGATCACCCTCAGGGAATCGCGCCGCAAGGCCGTAGACCCGTAAGTGATGCTCTGTCACAATGCAGGTAATGTGCCTCATTCGGGACTTCGTTAGCAACACAAAGTCAAACCAGCAGTACCCAAGGATTCTCTGAAGAGAGAGACAGTACTAAAGTAGTCCAGTCTTCATCTGAATAGCGTCCATGTCTCACAACCATATAGCAAGACAGGAAGCACCAGGACTCTAAAGACTTGGACCTTCGTCCTTTTGCATAGTTATCGGGAGCGCCACACATCCCTTTTCCAGTGACCTCTTGACCCCCAGTGCTCTCCCAATCCATCTACTGACTTCATAGGAAGAGTCACCAGAGACACGAATGTCACTGCCGAGGTAAACCTTTCGACGAGGTCAACACTCTCTCCGCAGACAGACACACTGCTGATGGCCGTGCCCAAGAGGTCATTAAAGGCCTGGGTCTTGCTTTTTATCCAAGACATTCGCAAGCCCAGACACTCAGTCTCTCAAGAGTCTCGATCAGAGCCTCCATTGCCCCGCAAAGATCACAGCATCATTAGCAAAGTCAAGATCAGTGAACCTTTGTTCGCCAACAGATGCCCCACAGGCATTGGACCCCACAAACCTGCTCAACACCCAGTCCATGCAAGCACTGAACAGAGTAGGAGCAGAACACACCGTTGACGAAGCCCAGAATCAACTGGGAAAAGCGCAGCAGTTCTGCCTCCACTTTGTGCAGCACTCACAGTCCCAGTGTACAGGCCGGCCATGACATCCAGCAACTTTGAGGCGATCCCACAAAGTCTCAGAATGTCCCACAGGGCCGCTTAATCAACTGAGTTGAACACTTATTGAGAATCAACAAAGGCTGCAAAGAAACTCTGCCGATATTCGTGTTTGTGCTGCATGAGAACCCTCAATGCCAGGGTGCGGCTGATAGTAGACATCTTAGGCGTAAAACTAGACTGCTCCAGTCGCTGGAAGGTGAGCAAATGATCATGGATCCTAGTGAGGATAACCACAGCAAGGACCTTAACCGGCACAGATAGCAGTGTTATCCCCCTGTAGTTGCTGCAATGCTGGTGATCACCCTTCCCTTTCCAGATAGGGACAACAAATCCTGTTTTCCTGGCAGTTGGGATGACGTCAGTCTCCTAAATGGAAGCACGGATTGCTTGGAATGCCAGGACGACAGCATTACCACCAGCCTGAAGCAGTTCACCCCGGATACCAACAGATCTCTGCAGCCTTCTCTATCCTCAGCTGGTTCACCACCTGTGCAATCTCAGTGATATTGGGTGGTTCACAGCTAATTGGAGGATCACCTTCAAAAACTGTGGACTCAGATATCCAGCATCTTAGCCGGAGGATCAGCTTTAAACAGCTGCTCAAAGTAGCCAGCCCAGAGGGTCACAGTGTCATCTGCAAGGACCGTTCCATCAGCTGCTCTTACTGCGACTTTCTGAGGAACAGATTTGGATGTGCATAATGTTTCAGCTCCTCTGTAAGCAGGACGTGGGCCACTAGACCATAGAAGAATCTGTAAGCAAGTGATACACCATCTAACAAACGATTACTTGTCTGCCTTCATAGACCTTGCAGCTGTGCTTCTCAACTCCCGGTACAGACCAGAGTTGCCATCAACCCGTGAGCTGCAACTCTTCTCGATGATATCCAGAGTGCCCTGCGAGATGAAACACCTCCTTCTAGGAACACTGGTAACACCAACACAGCCCTCAGCAACCTTCTGGGTCTTGTCACGGAAGGTCTTCCACATCACATCAGGATCATCAGTCGCACTCAAATCCATAAATTCCTCATACAAACTGTGTGCAAACTTGTCAGAAACATCTTGATCTTGGAGTCTGGCCCGGTCCTGCCTCATTTCCCTAGTAGGTGGTAACCTACTGGATCTAAGCTGGATCTTCAGAGTAACAAGAGGTCTGTGGTCAGAATTCACAAACTGGGCACTTCTGCAGACCCTGCAGTTTTGTAAGAGCCTCCAGCATCTGCCCATGAGGATGTGATCGATCTCCTTCACCGTACCATCAGTACTGGAGTACCAAGTCCAATGATGTGGCTCAGGGTGCTGGAACCAGGATCCAGCAATCTAAGTCAAGGAACATGGAGCCACTTTCACCACAGTCACCAGAGCCATGGGACTGAGATAATCCTCATTGCCAGCTGTGTCAGTGATCGCAATGAAGTCACCATGACTAGAGGAGTGTCACCTTGCAGGCACCCATCCAAAACAGATCGAAGTTGTGAGTAAAAGGTCTCCCTCTCTGAGACATCACTCATCGCGGTTGAAGCATACACTGAGACAACAGATAAAGGCACCCAGAGAGTGCTGTAATTGGAGTCTCATAATACGCTCAATGACAAGAGTGACATTGGACACCATTGGAAGAAGCCAATCTGCTACAGCAACAGCTACTTCCTAAGTACAACAGCCATCACAGCAACCAGACCAATAAAAGGTGTACCCTCCTACAAAGATCTTGCCAGTCCCAGGTCTGTGCACCTCAGAGAGTGCTGCCACTGAAATGCGGACTTTACGTAGGTCAACTGACAGCAGAGGATGATGATCATCATGCCGGATAGACGAGACATTCCACGCGCCTACCCAGATGGGCCACCTCAAATTGGGAGCCGATGCCGTGCAGTGGGTGATGCCTAAGCACCACCCCAGTTCTGATTCCAGACAGGCCTGACCCCATTGCCTCTTTGACTCTTCCGGGGATGCGCCTCCCGAATGCTTTCCACCATCCCCCTTCATAATGTGAGTAGAAGAGCTACTCCCATGAAGAACAGAAAATAGTCCTCTCTGTCATCTCAGAGCTGCATGAATTTTATTTTCTGGTGGCTGGAGTCCCAATCCTGCCACCAACCTCCATGACTTCCCTGCAAGTTGGAGGACTGCTTGCAGGGCTGGGTGCAGTTTAACGCCATATCCAGGATCCATCTTGGAAGACCAAGAAAACTTTCTGAAAGAACTGTTCGTTGGATTGCCAGAAAGGAAAATAAAAACCCCCGTTTGAATGCCAAAGACCCCCAGAAAGATTTAGAAGACTCTGGAGTGGTGGCACACTGTTCCATTATGCAGCGACACCTGAACAAATACATTTTGTTATGACAGAGTCAGTAGAAGAAAACCTTTCTTGTGCCCTAGCCACACAATTTAGCTCCTGAACTTTGCAAATGAACATCTAGACAAGCTTGATGCATTTTGGAAAGTCAAGTGGTCTAATGAAGTCAAAACAGAACTTTGTGGCAACAAAGTTCAGGTTACATCTGAACTGGAGGGGCACCAATGTATTGGGGTGGCATATGTGTAGGCTAGTCGAGGATTTGGGGGGCAGGGAGTTTAGGACAGGCCAGGTTTAGATCTATACATGGAGGAACAAACAACGGTGTACAAATAAAAATGCATAGTAATGTAAATTCTAAACCAACATTTAAATGTAGAAGGGGTAACATTAAAAATAGCTTGCCTTAATGCTAGAAGTATCAAAAATAAGGTAAGTGAGTTGGATTGGTATGTAGTAGAGCATAATTATATTACAGGAATAAACGGAACCTGGCTAAATAAAGATGGGGATGAGTGTAACAGAGTGATACACATTTATTAGGAAGGATAGACAGAACAGAAAAGGAGGCGGGGTTGCTGTTTAAGTCAAATAGAATTTAAATGTAAGTCCTCGTTGGACGATGAGCCCCATCTTAGTGAGGACGTGTGGCTTCGCCTGGAAAATATTAGGGAAAGAGGCCTTATTTTAGGAGTGTGTTATAAACCACCAAATTCAGACAGAAATTTCAACACGTCTTTTTAGTAATATCAAAAAGGCAAGTTTATAGGGAGATATTATAGTCATGGGGGACTTTAATTATCCAAATCTTAACTGGGATAACCTTGCAGATGGAGGAGCACAAGAGCATGCGTTTTTATTAGTAGTTAGTGACCATTTTTAAACACAGTATGTTAAAACACCAAAGCCTGTCTAGATTTTGTATTTCGTATTAATCAAGATAGAATTGAGGGTGTAGAGGTGATTGAACCACTAGGATCAAGTGACCATAATGTAATACAATTCTCAGTATTTTGTAATAGTGCAAATGCAAAGACTAAAATTGTTAAGTTGAACTTTGGTAGGGCAAAGTTTGAGCAGATGCGACAATGTCTAAGTGGGATAGACTGGCATAAGCTTTTAGGTGTGGAGACAGTCGAGAAGCAGTGGAATAGGTTTAAAAATGTTTTACATGTAATGCAGGACAGATACATACCTAAATTTGGAATTAATAGGAAATTTAAAAAACTCCACAGTGGATTGAGAAAGATTTAAAAATGAAGCTGCAAAGAAAAATAAATGCTTTATAAGGTATATAAGACTAATGACTGCAAAGTGAATCATAGAGCATATGAGAACGACCAGTAAGAAGAATATCAGGGAGGCTAAAAGACAGTTGGAGAGGAATATAGCAGATAAGGTGAAAGAAGACCCTAAGAGATTCTTTCAGTATTTTAGTAGTAAAAGAACAAGTGCATCAAAAATAATAAAGGGAAATTAAAAAGATACAGACAGTGAAATAGCGGATGCCCTAAATTTACATTTTTCTGAGGTCTTCACAAGTAAGCAAGTGGATAACCTCAGAGCGGTAACAGGGACTACCTAAGGAAGTACTGAGAAATTTGAAATTGTTGAGGGAGAGGAGCTGCTCAGATTAAATAAACTGAAATTAAACAAATCACCAGGACTAGATAATATTTACCCTCGTGTTCTTAAGGAGGCTAGTGAGTACATATATAAACCCTTGACACATATTTTTAAGGAAGTCACTGTGTACTGGGAGAGCTGGAAAAAGGCAAATATCATCCCATTACATAAAAAGGGTGACAGGGCAGATCCAAGCAACTATAGGCCAGTAAGCTTAACATGCATCACAGGAAAATTAATGGAAGGAATTATTAAGTATAAAATTGAGCAACACTTTGCAAGAACAGGAGTTTTTCAGAACACTCAGCATGGGGTCAGAAGACGGAGGTCATGTTTTACTAACATGCTGCAATTCTATTAGGAGGCAGCAAAAGAATATGATCAAAGTGAAGCATATGTTATTATTTATCTTGACTTTCAGAAAACATTTGATAAGGTGTCACATGAAAGGTTGGGCATCAAACTAAAACAAGTGGGAGTTCAGGGTGATGTTTTTATTGGCTCAGACACAAGAAGCAGAGGGTGATAGTGCGAGGAACCTCATCGGAACTGGCTGATGTTAAGAGTGGTGTCCAGCAGGGGTCACTGCTCAGGCTGCTGCTATTTGTAATTATATATATACATATACACACACATATACATACATATATATAATGTTTATACACATATATTATATATTATATATACAGTAATCCCTCCTCGATCGCGGGGGTTGCGTTCCAGACCCCCCC
>JANRMT010049829.1:47258-57955 GCA_026402145.1 Polypterus bichir lapradei
CTGGCCAAGGATAGGTGTGCCAAGCTTGTGGCATCATATTCAAAAAGACTTGAGGCTGTAATTGCTGCCAAAGGTGCATCGACAAAGTATTGAGCAAAGGCTGTGAACACTTATGTACATGTGATTTCTCAGTTTTTTTATTTTTAAGAAATTTGCAAAAATCTCAAGTAAACTTTTTTCACGTTGTCCTTATGGGGTGTTGTGTGTAGAATTCTAAGGAAAAAAATGTATTTAATCCATTTTGGAATAAGGCTGTAATATAAAAATGTGGAAAAAGTGATGTGCTGTGAATACTTTCTGGATGCACTGTGTATAAATGATTTATATAGGAATATAAAGAACAAGCTGGTTAAGTTTGCTGATGATACCAAGATAGATGGATTAGCAGATAATTTGGAATGCATTTTATGGAAATTGTATTTAAGTATTTTATGGTCAGTGAACAATAAGCCTACAGAATTTCACTTTGTTAATAAAAATGAACATCTGTGGTCTATATTTTTAATTATAAAAATACACTTTAATATAGGACATAAGGCTTCTATGGATCTGGTTATGCTGGAGCTTACAGTAGAAAGATTTTTAAAAGCGCACAAAAGAAAAAAGGCAATCGGACGATCAACTAACATGAAAATCATTGATCGGTACTGGCCTTAAAAAAAATCAGATTTGAGCATCCCTATTAATAAGCTTTAGTATAAGACACCAAAAATGAACCTTGCTGAATCACAAGACAGTGAACAGAGTGAAACAAAATGCCTTTAACAAAATACACCCACCTGAATTTCATAATTACTCAATGAACACTACTGACTGTAAGTCAGGGACAGTTTAAGGGCACATAACATATTTAACTGTTCGTTGGATTCTGGCATTTTTCCCAGATTCCTTAAAAAGAGTTAAAGCACGTCTTAAAAAAATAACACTGATTGTGCCATCTTAAGGCAGTTTTAGATCGTCTCCAATTAACCTTTCATTTTAGATCAAAATACAACAGAGAAACAGCTTTGGTTAAAGTAGTTAATGAATTACTGTTGCATTTTTTTATTGTAATAGCCTATACTAATAATTGCTCCACAATTTTTGCTTTCTTTTTTATGGTAAAGTAATTTGAGCTCCTTTTGTGTATGAAAATGTGCTAACAGTACCTTTCACAAAATCTCAGCTGTGTGGCTGCATGACTTTACCTGGCTAGCTTTTTGCACAAGACCCAATAAATGGACAAGCACACACAGAGTGGTGATCAGCATTATGTACCTACTTGGGTAGCATGCAGAAACACATATCCCATGTCACTTAGTTGGTGGAGGAGAATTTAACTTACTTTTCTGTTGTGGGTGGACTAATGTTTTGACAGTCTTGTAGTTTTTTGTTGCTTGGTGTGAATGGAGTAATAAAGGAAGAAATTAAAACTATACTATCCCTGTACATGACTTGTGGCCATTTTCTAAGTCATCCTTCTAGTCCAATTGACAAGGATTTTTGGAAAATTACTTGATCCAGTCTTAATACATACATGAAAATGTGCTCACATACTTCCACAAAGATGATGTCTTTGGTACTGAAATTAGAGAGACCGTGAGAAATAAGTGTGACATGGATGGATAGGTTAAATGTTACATTTAAACATACAGCATCACTCAAAATTCAAAAGTGGAATCAATGTGATTAAGTTTTTCTTCACCAAGATTAAAGTTTCTGGTATTCGTTACTGAGAACATTCTTGCTCTGAGCTATGGAATGAAAGTTTTTTTATAGGTATTCAAGATATTGTTGAATTTGTCAGACAGGCAAACTGTGGTGATGACAACTGGCCTCCCACAACCATACTTGCAGTGATAAACACAACGTATTGAAAACTTAAAGCATGAAATTCACTTCAGACTGCAAGGCTTGGTGTCAGTCAGTACAACTAACATAATGTAACCCTGTCTTTTATGAAAAGTATAATGTAAAGGATCTGTCTCCACACTTACTTTTTATTTAGATTTTAAACAGCTATGAGTTGATGATATAATGTCTTAAACAGGCTATGTGCCTGAAAGGTGCAACATTAGAATAGTTTTTAGACACGTGCAAAGTTGAGTCAAAATCTCTTAATCTGTTACAATATGTACAACTACTCTGTATTTATATTAAATTCTGCAATAGTGGTAATAAGCCTGTTCTTGTAATGTCCTGTAAAAATGTGTGTATTAGGAGTGTCTGTGTCCTTAAGTAATGAGTTGCAGATAATCTTGTAAGTGCCAGCTTCACATCAGACTACATTTGTTTTCCCTGGAGGTATAAAACATTCTACTTTTTAATTTTGTTTTAATAACTGTGAAAGAGGCTGTGTGGTTTTTAATCTTACCTACTACACTGTGAATGGTTATAATTATTGGCTTTGGACAGAAATACAGCTATAACTTATGCAGACCTTAATCATTTATATGTTTGGTTAATTACATGGGGGTTTAAGTCTAGCTCTGGCCTCCATAGTTCCCTTGATATGATTATTAAAATAATCATGGTGCATCCCTGAAGACCTAGGAATTTTAAATGTATTTGAAGGAGCAAAAATGTGAAAAACCCAAAGCAGCTTCCAAAGAACATTTCAGGACTGTGACCTAACAATTTTGCACTAAGAGAAAGTAAAGAACCTTTTCACTTTATGTATTTTTGAATTGAGAGCTAAGTCACTATATTAGATTATATTTACCCCTAACCTTTTAAAGTGCCTTGAAAAAGAGTTTTTACAAAAAAAACAAAAAAAAAAAAAAACAAAACACACAAAAAAAACCATTTGACATCATTGAATAAAAGAACTCTACTCTACATTAAATGGTTTTTTTTTTAATGAGCTAAACACAATGCTGGGGAGTCACACTCAATAATGCAAAACAAGTCTATATGAGAATGTGTAGGAAATTAAGAGTTTTGGAAAGTTCAATAAAAGTTTAAATGTTAAAAAGAATCTGAAATTAACAGTCTGTGATTAGAAAGAAAAAGCCACTCAACTAAACCAGTTCTGGGAGGAAGAATAGGCCAAAACTTTTCTACAGCACTACAAGAGACCAAGAGACTGAGCAATAAATATAGGAAACATTTAGTTACCAATATGGTTGCTAAAGACATACAGACATCTTTTTTTAAATCACAATCACGAGGGCAAAAACAACCAAAAAAAAAAAAAAAAAACCCCACAATATTGTGCACTCCAGCATCTACCTACCTACTGCTACTGCCTCACGATACACTGTGAGCTATGTACATTGAACAACTCTCCTTTTGGTAGTGAGTAGTGTTCTCCCCAGAATCATGAGTCATGCCGCTTATTGAAATCACAGTGTCAGTTACATACCTTCACACTTTAATAGCGCTTCATAGCTTTTCTCTTTTGTTACAATTAAACTACTATACATTGTTATGGGCGATAAACATATGCATGTGGAGTTGATACTGTCACAAAAAATTGAAATTATTAAACGTTTACGAAATGGTAAAAGCTCTTCAAGTATTGCTTCAATTTATAGAGTAGGAAAAACAACAGTGAATGATACAAAGTGTGATGCAGACAAAATTAAAAAACGAGTCGAAAATGTATTGTGACGTGCAGTCAGCTTATGATGAGCTGTGCGGGAGCAGAAAGAGCAAATGCTGTGTAAGTGATAGGACTGGGTGAAGGGCTTATCTGCACTGTGAAGGTGGTACACGAGTGTCAGGAGAAGTTAGGAGAAAAAGGAAGGTGCAGCGGAAGGAAGTTTTGAGCAGGGAGTGAGGAAATAATAAGCAGGAGTGCTTGCGGTATAGAAAAAGACAGAACGTGAGTGGCAGGAGATTATTATTGGCAGGGAAAGCTTTCTTTTATTGTTTTGGAGATGTGCTCCGTAACCCAGATAACCGAGTATAAGACTGGGCACCGTTTGTTATGGAAACACAGAAAACGCCAGGACCTCTAAATTGTATTTGCTTACTAAGCTGGTCATTACAATATTATATAAACTAATCAATTTTGTTAAGACTATATTATATTTTGTTAACATAGTTTTTTTTTTTGCTTGGTAAATAAATATGACTATTTGCTAAACTAATCTACTGTATATCATTTTTAAAGTAGTTGTCCCGACCCCTGACGGGTAATCGAGGTTTTACTGTATATGAACATTTAAAGTGGTCAGATACAAACTTTTATGGAAGAAACGCTTGTATCACTTTAGATTAGGGTGCCCCTAATTATGCTGTACTTACCGTGTAATTACCTGTATTATTTTAGTGTAACTAGGTGTTAGGTATATACATACATACTTATAAAAATTGGAGAATAACAATTACAATTAAGTACTTAATAGCATTGCACTGTATTACACAGAAAGTACAAGGTAATAACACTTGGTTACGCAGTAATTAAACAGGTAATTACATGGGAAGTACAGCGTATTAGGAGCACAATCTAAAGTAATACCAAAATTTTTCTACCTGTGAACAAAATTTTTCAGCGTAACATTCCACACCCTAGAGCTAGCAAACTACTAGAAATCCTCCAGGAACACAACAGTGAATTTGATCTAATAGAGTGGCCTCCTCTATATTGAGAATCCACTATGTGTTATAAGATCCATTTACTGTTCAAACCAGAGATTAACCACAAGCTGACCAGTATAAACAATTGGACCCAACAGAAATCTCACACATGGCTCGTCTTCCCTACATTGCTCTAACAAATTGATGTTGAGTGACACGGCAAATCATTTTTAGGCAGTTTGATAAAAGCAACCACACCGTGCACTTTTGACCTGTAAAGCTCTTTTGGTTTTATTTGCTGTTAGAATGCATTAGCTACCTACGCATCTTTATCTCTTCTGACATCCATCATTACATGTTCTTTTGATTTTACTTGAACTGGTGTTTTTTTGGGTTTTATAGTACTAAGATCTTCTGTAATATTGTATTTTGCTCGATCTTTAATGTCCCTCCTGGTGGTACTTTCAATGACAAAATATAAAATGGAGGACTCTCTTAGAATTCTGGTTCAATAGAAAACTGAAAACAGACCCACTGACTGTAAATTTCAAGACCCAGCAGTTCTGCTAAATTCCTTTGAGATGTTTCTAGTTTTAACATTGAAAAGACCCTAACTACAGAAGCTGAACTCTAAATTACTAACTTTAATATCTACAGAGTAAACAGACAGTGATTTGAGAGCTCTTGTCATAGGAAGGTACAAAAGTAAAAGTCATGCAGTGACACCAATAGCCATTTAGGAGAAAATGAAAAATGTCTTAAACAGCCTTACCTCCATTAACCACCCGCTGAGGTTCTACAACTGTGCTGCTACCACCACACGTCTGGCTGCTGCTTTCTACTACAGAAGAGTACCTTTGTGGCCCCATGGTTTGGGGAGCAGAAATGTCGGCAGGAGAAGCACTGGAGGTACTACGCTGAGTCTGGCCACCACCACTGCTGCTGTTGCTTCCTGGCACAGGACTAGTCGTGCTTGGAAGGTTACTTTCCCCAGCCACGTGATTACGTGGGCTGGAACCAGATAGTGTGTTTGCACACACTTCCGTAGTAATAATGCGACTACCAGCAACAGGACTGCTGCTGCTTGGTTCCACTGAAGCAGAAGCAGCTCGGTTTTCAGAATTGCTATGTGACCGTGGAGAATGAAGAGAGTTGCGCTGCTCAGGGTGATGAGAAACATGGTGAAATCCAGATGTGTGTCCACGTGAAGATTCTGAATGGTGAGTCTGTGGGCTGCCACGTTCTGTTGTCACACTGCTTCCATGATGGTGATTGTGGTAAGAGCTCCTCAGTGATGGGCTACCAGCATCCAATAGGGCAGAACTACTGCGGGACTGAGACTGATTTGCTTCAGTGGACTGGTTGGACGTAGACCTTGGGGGCAAACTGGATATGACTCCCACAGTCCTAGGGCCACTTGAACTAAGGCTACCACGTTGCGTCTGGGATCCCACCACAGCACCACTGCTGCTGGAGCCTCTGGGAGCTCCTCTCATGCTGCCACTTTCCCGAGCACGCTGAGGAAGAGGGATATACTTGCCCTCCCTAAAAATGGGAAAACAAGGCACTAAGTACTTTGAACGGACATAATATCAGACAGATCGAAAATGCATATTCATATACACCCCACCTGCTTGAAAAGCTGGGACTGTCTCTATCCCGCTCCTTTTCTCGAGGACTGTCTCGATCTCTCTCACGAACTACAGAACTGTATTTGTCTTCCTCAGACCGCCCTTCATCATTTTCCATTGAGATTCGCTGCCGGTACTGGGGGCTTGCTTCAATTTCACTGGCCAACTTTTCAGCACGTGCTTCTCTTTGTCTGTACTGCTCAGAGTTTCCTTTTTCTAAAGGAACACTTGGGGTGAAACAGAAAGAGAGAAGGCAGTGAGGGCCGAGACAGTTGGCAATAAGGCTTTGACTACTGTGCACTAGTTTGGTCACAATACTCACGTGTACAGAGACAGGCTAGCATCATAGGTGGACTTAATTCCATAATTTTCTTCATTGTACCGAAACATCTCATTGGGATCCCACCCATTGGCCTGAAAATACAAACGACACACACACATAATTAAGAGACCATCAGAAAATGGCGAAAGTGACAATTTGCTAAAGGTCATGTATATTTACTGTGTTACAAGATAACTATGTCAATCCAAAGTATCTGATCTATGGTTACCGTACATGGTTATCAGTAATTACAAGTTAATCCCATCTTTACTTCGATACAAAAGTAACAGCTTAGCTCCAAAATATGTGGGAAAAACATTTTAAAATTCATTTTTCATAATATTAGGGTATTAAATATTTTAACACAGTAAAGACTGATGTTAGCAACTTGTAAAGCATGATTTTGATAGTGAAATGGTAGAGTTTATAAAATAAATAGCTATTTTGAGGTAAGAAGAAGAAACCTTAGATAGTTGTCATTGCATTATGAAACTAAACCCCTACATTTCTGGAAAAAAACAATACCTCTTTTTAAGTAATGTGCACATACAGTGGAGAAAATAAGTATTGAACGCGTCAACGTTTATGTCAGTAAATATATTTCTAATGGGGCTACTGACATGAAATTTTCACCAGATGTCAGTAACAACCCAAGTAATCCACACATGCAAAGAAATCAAAACAAGTAAGTCCATAAATTGTGTAATAAAGTGTAATGACACAGGGAATAAGTACTGAACACATTTACTGAAACTTATTTAATAGCAGAAAAGCCTTTATTGGTAATGACAGCTTCAAGACGCCTCCTGTATGGAGAAACAAGTCACATGCATTGCTCAGGTGTGATTTTGGCCCATTCTTCCACATAAACTGTCTTCAAATCTTGAAGGTTCCGGGGGCCTCTTCTATGAACTGTGATCTTCAGTTCTTTCAATAGATTTTCAATTGGATTCAAGTCAGGTAATTGACTGGACCATTCTAACAGCTTCATTTACTTTCTCTGAAACCAACTGAGTTTTTCCTTGGCTGTGTGCTTGGGATTATTGTCTTGCTGAAATGTCCCCCCTTGTTTCATCTTCATCATCCTGGTAGATGGCTGCAGATTCTTATCAAGAATGTCCCAGTACATTTCTCTATTCATCCTTCCTTCAATTATATGAAGTCTGCCAGTACCATATGCTGAAAAACACATGTTGGTATGGTGTTTTTGGGTTGATGTGCAGTGCCATTTCTTCTCCAAACATGGTGTGTGCAATGACATCCAAAGAGTTCAATTTTGGTGTTACCTGACCAGACTATATTCTCCCAGTATTTCACTGGCTTATTCTAATGTTGTGCAGCAAACTTTAAACAAGCTTCAACATGCTTTTTCTTCAACAGTGGAGTCTTGTGCTGTGAGCGTGCATAGAGGCTTTGGCGATTGAGTGCACTACGTATTGTTTTCTTTGTAACAACTTTACCTGCTAATTCCAGGTCTTTCTGAAGCTCTCCGTGAGTGGTCCTCGGGTCTTGCACAACTCCTCTGATTATTCTTTTGACTCCTCTGTCAGAAATCTTGTAAGGAGTACCTGGTCGTGGCTGGTTTATGGTGAAATGATGTTCTTTCCAATTCCGGATTACAGCCTCTACGGTGCTCACTGGAACATTCAGAAGTTTAGAAATACGTCTGTTATCGATGCCATCAGTACGTTTTGAAACAATAAGGTTGCGAAGGTCTTGAGAGAGCTCCTTGGTAATGAAAAACCTTTTTATAGGCCATCAATTAGGACTAAACCAGCCAATATTAATTTGCACTGATAGGGGGCAGGGTTGCTTTCAAAATACGGACAGATTTCAGCTGCTTTTTTGGTTTCCATGCCTTTTTGCACCTTCTTTTCTTCATGTGTTCAATACTTTTTCCCTGTGTCATTCCACTTTATCTATACTAAAAAAAGGCAAAGCCCTCACTGACTCACTCACTCACTCACTGACTGACTCACTCACTCATCACTAATTCTCCAACTTCCCGTGTAGGTAGAAGGCTGAAATTTGGCAGGCTCATTCCTTACAGCTTACTTACAAAAGTTGGGCAGGTTTCATTTCGAAATTCTATGCGTAATGGTCATAACTGGAACGTATTTTTGTCCATATACTGTAATAGAATTCAGCTCCATAGCCGTGGGAGGCGGAGTTTCATATTAAAGCATTTAACCAATCACATTTCAGCCATCATTTGTTGCCAGGCAGAGAGGCTTTCAAAATCTGCTGTGGAGTCCCTCTAACACAGAATAAATGTCGATTAACCTGTTGCTTCAACCAATCAGATTTTGAGTTGGTGTCAGTAGGGCCCTCTAGCAGGTATACGGCAACATCACCGTATTCAGACCCATTGATTGGATAGAAGCCGATATGAGGAACTCTACGAGGCCACTGAATGCACCGCAAACGCTCTGAGCGAAAGATCGTCGCGTGCACTACAGCCAACTCCATGGCAGGATTCTGGACAATATTATTTGCCAGACACAGACCAGATTTCAAGACCACAAAAACCTGACGTTTGTCACGCTCCTCGAACCCCAGAAGTTTCGGGAATACAAGAAAAATTTCACGCATGCAGCCTTCTCCAGTGTAACACAAGAGCCACGGAGCACTTTTTGATCTGTCTCGGCTAAAAACAGAACTGACTGTAATGTATGCCATGGATGATTTTGCAGGAGAATCTCCCTCTGATCTCCTGACTTCCTTCATCAGAAAAATCTGAATGAGAGCATGGGGCAGCTGTTCACATTGGTATATTTGGCAGTGAGCATTCCTGTGTACACTGCTTCTGTCGAGCGGACATTTTCAGCCCTAAAGCGAATTCAAACTTATGCCAGAAATACCATAGGGCGGGTTCGCCTTTCAGTATTAGCTTCGATGGCGATAGAAAGTGAGGTTTTGATGGAACTGAAGCGCATGGATAATCCGTACGACAGAGTAATTGAACCGTTTTTGAGGAAAGAGGAGGATGGATTTTGTTTACAAATAATCCGAATTTTTGGTAAACAAAATGTTGCGTTTTTCCTAAATAATATTGCAAGTTTATGAGTTATTACTGATGTTTTTTATGTGATGTCGCGGCTGTGGCTGCAGTAGAAAGGAACTTGTTCACCCTGCTTTGTCTATTCAATAAAGGCATTTATTGTGGCTACAGGAGTTATCTTTTTTTTATATATATATATATATAAAAAGATATCTCCCGATCTACATACTGTCAAATAAACGAACCACATGCCGTGGCGCAACACAAGAGGCTTCACCTCTAGCGCCGACGTCTGAGGTTCGATTCCCGACAGGGGGTGCGGTGAGTGTGTACGCCTGATGAGCCCAGAATTAGGGTAAAACACATGCCGCGTATTGTTTGCATTATTTGACAGTAAAACTATTTCAGTATATTCAATATATATAAATCAGCACTTCCCGATTCATTTTACCCTCGCACCCCCTTGGTTTGAGAAGAAGTATGAAAAAATATGAGGTTAACGCAGAAAAACAGATCACCAATTGAAGCTTTATGAACAATGGATACTTTATTCGCCATCAATAATTGTTTTGGTAAAGCCATACTCAGTGTAATCCTCCTTCCATTTTCTAATTTTTCTCGCAACTAGCCATGATTAAATGAACGGTAAAAAAGTAAGAGCGAAGCGAGGGTGACATATTGAAGCAGGCAGGCGAGAGCTCAATAGCTCGCAGGCTCGATGTAATGCGCGTCAAGTCGATCTGAAATGCACGATCAGATTCAAAAAAATATATCTTTTCAAGTTCTATTTAGATATAAGTAGGTTCTATTTAGTCGACAGAAATTTCTTTGCTAGGGATGTAAGTTGAATTGAGTCTTTAAATTTCTATGGTGAAGAATTATGGTGAAGAAAAATGTATGCAATGATGACTACATTTAACTTACATTCCTACCAAACATATTTCTGTCGACTAAATAAAAATTACTTATATTTAAAATTTAAATAGAACTTGAACAGATTCGATAGTTCATAATACCCACGCAGCACTAAGTGCACGTAAGAGCGGGAGTCATCCGTTTTAAGAAGCAGCGTATTGCACAGATACGACATAGCCTGCCCATTTAATTAGTTAGGAATGGATAGATACAGTAAATTAAGATTTTGTACAAATAATGTTTTTCATTTTTCTTCCTCCATGGATTCTGGCACCCCTAGCAACAGCTGCTCGCACCCCAAAAGGTATATATATATAATATGTGT
>JANRMT010049829.1:58355-80531 GCA_026402145.1 Polypterus bichir lapradei
TATGCGTGTGTGTATGTATATATATGTTTATATGCGTGTGTGTATGTATATATATGTTTATATGCGTGTGTATATATATGTATATGCCAGCAACACTCATGAAAACGACAAAACAATTACATTGTCAATCATGTTACGTTATTAAAATGTTTCCTTTTCTTTTTCATTACTTCTTTAACACACTACTTCTCCGCTGCGAAGCGCGGGTATTTTGCTAGTTACACATAATTTACGGACTTATTTATTTTGATTTCTTTGTATATGTGGATTACTTGGGTTGTTACTGACATCTGGTAAAAAATTCACGTCTATAGCCCCATTAGAAATATATTTACTGAGAAAAAGATTGACATGTTCAAAACTTATTTTCCCCACTGTAGATGTTACATGTAACAAGCTCACTTTTCATTGGATCTTAATAAAATGTAAAAAAAAATAAAAATAAAAAATTGAGAACTGAGCACCGGAACAATGAAAAGCATCATAATTTCTAAGAACACTATTGGCCATCGATATTTTGATATCAAAATCGCTCAACTCTGTAAATATTTTGGGTGGGCTGGGCTTTTTTTTTTTTAATTATGTGACTGCTCCTTAATGCCGCATATTACAGCAACCTGGCAGTAATGGAAATACAAGGTCATCAGTCTTGCTTTGAAGGGATGTAGATCAGGTTGATTCCACAGCATTTAATGAAGATGAACTTGATTCAGATACAACAAACATTATCCATGATGTACATATGACCAGGAACAGCAGGTCATTAGACTATTTTGATTGTCTTAAAACCCATCCATCCATCCATTATCCAACCCGCTGAATCCGAACAGGGTCACGGGGGTCTGCTGGAGCCAATCCCAGCCAACACAGGGCACAAGGCAGGAACCAATCCTGGGCAGGGTGCCAACCCACCGCAGGACACACACAAACACACCCACACACCAAGCACACACTACAGCCAATTTAGAATTGCCAATCCACCTAACCTGCATGTCTTTGGACTGTGGAAGGAAACCAGAGCGCCCGGAGGAAACCCACGCAGACACGGGGAGAACATGCAAACTCCACGCAGGGAGGACCCGGGAAGCGAACCCAGGTCTCCTAACTGCGAGGCAGCAGCGCTACCGTGCCGCCCTTGTCTTAAAACCTTCCAGTTATTTTACATTCTGTGACTGTCTTCTCTTATTTGCCCATTGCCATTCTCTGTTATTGCTTGCAAATGATTCTGTTTAGTCAAACAACTTAAAATGTTCAAAATAATAATAATAGAAAAAAAAGCCAAACAATAATATGTTTATCACCTAACAAAAAGCCAAGTTAATGAATCCTCTCTGGAAGGCTAGCATGGATTTGCAGCAAGAGGTCTGTTATTGACCTCACAAGTCGTAACTGAACCACTTACGGTATCACTATCCAGGTCATAGCTCTCTCCATTGCTGTCACCACCCTCCCAACGTTGAAGCACTTTTTCTTTGTGTTCTCCATTGACTTTTGAAGAACTGATAGCTGAATCTGTAAATTTGTCTGTACAAAGAGACACATAATGAAGAAGGCATACATAAATATATATTGGAGATTACTTTCATTAACACCACTGTTACTTCTTGCTGTTTTTATTGGATAGTACTTTGGCTTGGTAGACAACTGAGCGAGTGTTTCCTATTATACACACATACATACATACACACATACATACATACACACATACATACACACAGAGAGAGAGAGTCTGATGCTTTATTAAATATGTCATATTCACATTGCATGTAATCTCTGTCTGCTGTTATTGAACTACTGTCTCTTGTCTGTGAGAAACATGAAAGTAAACAATTCATTACATTATTTATATAACAATAAATATAAATTTGAATACAGAGAAATATACAAGAGCTTGGAAGTTATTTACCTAACAACATCAGACATACCTTTAGTGGCATAATTCAGGTCTACATTCTTGAAATGCATGGTGACAAGATCAGAAGGTTTGAAAATCATTGTGTCAATAATTTCCTCTCTCTTAGGGGGAGTTCCTCCAGAAATCTGATCCAAACTTTTCTTGTGAACTGCATCAACAGCAAGCTCACACTGCTCAATATAAAAGAAGAATTTCAATTTAATAAAGATAAAATAGACACTACAAAGTCTAGGCTGTATTGCAGAAGATGTTCATGTTATCAAGAAACACGTCGGTCCTCGTAGATCTTTGTAATCTTTACTACTTTAATTGTTTGTGCCACCCATTTCCTCAGTTACTACTTATGATCCTTAAACCATTTAAACACTTTAAGAAGTATGCAGAGTCTGACCTCTTGGACTATTTAACATTTAACTGGTATTACTAGCTGTCTTCAGCTAACAGAACCACTATGGCTCAACCAACACCAACCAGATAAAGACAGCAACCATACAGGAGTGGTCCAGGTGAGAACAAAAGACCAGAGTTACCAATTATTTTTGTTGCCAATGCTTAATCACTGGATAAATTAGGTATTAAAGGAAAGCTAGCATTATGGGCAGACATCAAGGACTGTTGTGTGTTCCTTTTCTGAGAAACATCACTAATCCCCTTAACGTCCAGGCACTACTATACAGTCTATCTACCCACCATATGGAACAAACTGAACTGTCAAAAAAGAAAAAAAAAACAGGCCAAGAAGATGTGCTTCATGATAAATAACAAATGAGACACCAAAGTTAAAATAGTCTCTGAAAAGTGCTCATCTGATCTGGAGCATTCAAAAGTACTTTCACAAGTTCTCAAGTGTTCCTCCAACTATTGTTCACATCCCGCCGCAAGAAAACACCAGCAGTGCATTCAGCAGACTATAAAACACAATTAGAAAACCCAAGGGATTACTTATTACTGCTTCTAAAAGGTCAAGTTTCAAGAATTTTTACCCTAAATATAATTTCACCTGCCAGACCAGGGATGCTAATATTTGATTGAATAAAAGGGCCTTACCACCAGACCTTTACCTCTCACAAGTAGACCATCTCTCAGGACTCTTGCATGAGCTTAAAAGCCGTGACTGAAGAGTGGGGAGACAGTAATATAACTGCTACAGTGCTGCACTAAAGAGGCAGAGGGTAAACTGCAGGATTGTTTTGGTTCTGTAAACTGAGGCATTATGAAAGTCTGATCATCATCAATGCATGACTGGATTAAAGAAAATATGTAAAAACTGTGTGTATATGAAAACAACCCATAGTTGTAAAATACTCAACATCATTGGTGACATTCATAATTTACTGAAGGCGACACTTTCAAGTTGGTGATAAGGAAATGCTCAGGAAAGCTACTAAAGCAGCTAAAAGTCAATAACGTAATAAGCTGAAGACTCAGTTCAAAGTACAATACAGGTAACCTGAGTTTGAGCAAATAATTGGATGCAAGTCTTATAAAAATAAGAGAACTTTGCTCTGTTTAATATTTTTCCAAAGACTAAGTTTATGCATAGACAAAACCCAGTCAAAATCTGTATCACTCCGCTGTAGAAAGCACTACTATGTTCTATCTAAAAAAGTATTCGATGTCAGCTTTATATATACAAAGAACAAACTTTCACTGTTTTCCAGCCTGCTGTAAATATATCTATCCCAGTACAAAACAAAAGAAGACTGTCTTAATAAAAACCAACAAGTGTCACACACTCCCACTGTTATGAATATAACAGAATAGATAGTTTGGACCACCTCCAGGGTGCATACCATCAAGACAGGTCTATGATGGATGCCATGTTCCTGGAACTTCCTATTATACTTGAATATGTGGATAATGAAAAGCAACATGCTAGAGTGTGCAGTATGAACTGGAGCTCAGCATTAACACTGTCATATCATTAAAGCTGACTGCCAAGATCCTAGACTTGGGTCTCTATGGGCATATGACAATTAGATTTTGCACCTCCTACCTAGCAAAGTCCAGCAACATTATCTCCTTTACTATGATACTTAACAAAGGCTCTCCATAGGGTAGCATTGCGAGCTCCTTGTTGTACTCCTTGTTCATCTATCACTGCGTGACCAGATCAATCTCTAACTCCATTGAAAACAGCTTCTAAAGAAGAGATCTGTCTTCTAAAACAACAATCTCTCCCTTAACATCAGCAATGTAAAGATACTAACTGCAGTATTTACAAATAAAGTCCACAATCCCAAATACATTTAAGGTGATACCACTTTAAATGTCTTAGAAACATAATCACAGACCAGTTGAAGTGGACACAAGACAACTCGACCATCTTCAGGAAGGCTTATGAACACCTTTTCTTCCTCAAATGAGTGTTAAAAGCCCAGATGTCTCAATTTACGTAAACCAACTTGATGACCTTCCTTCTTTCTGACTGCAATCTACCCTGGTACAGAAACTTTGCCATTTGGACCACTAAACTTTTACAGTTTTCATCCACAGGTAAAAAGGCTACTATTCAGCCTGCTGTACTAACAACTCCTGAGGTTTTTTCCTTGCATATCTTGTCTGATGTTGCTTGTAATGCACGATGTACTCACTGTCAAAACTTGTACACACTGTCATTTGATTGCACAGTACTACTATTACTTGTGGGTATGATATACAAACAAGAATTGTACTGTGCTGTGTATGCAACAAATTTAAACTTGATGGCATACATGTTTGTGATCAACCTGTTTAAATGTTTGTGGACTTACTTATGGCACAAAATAACAAATGAGATGCTTACAGAGATATTACTTTTAAACTCCTCCTCCCTTGCACACATGCCTGCATGAATGTGCAAAGGTATACCATTGGAGCAACTAACTGATTGGTTCAACAAAAGAATAGGACTCACCTTAGAACTCAAGGTTTTAAAAATGCCTTCATAAATACTGCCATTCTTAACTCTGATGTCACATGTTGAGCCCTGCAAAGGAGAAATAATTTATAGACACAAAAATGTGCAGCTCTCAGCCACAGGTGATAAACAATATTAGGCTAGCAGCACACCTGGAAATGTTACTGTGTATCACAAATGTAATGAAGGTTTACAAAGACTAGAGCTGAAATGGTTGGTGTGTTTGGAACCAAACAGATCACTTTTCGTTAATAGTAATAATATTGTCTGCAAATGTGAACATGTTCTAATGACAAATTACATTTTTTTCAAAATATAAATGCCCAAATGGCTGATTCGATAAGAAAATCTTTTACTTGTTTTCTGATTAGTCATTTACACTGTGGGTGGACACACCCTAACCCTAGGACCTGTTTCACCTCTAATAAAGCAAGGCAACAATAACAATTCAAGTAAGGATTTTACTGTAACACATATGACAAACAACAATAAACTTGACATGACACAAAAAAACTCACTCACCACAACAGCTGTGAGAAAGTGCAGCATTCTAGAATTGTTATAAACTCCTTCAAACATCTGTAGAGAAAATACAAAATTCTGATGAAAAACAAAAAAAAATCTTGGGGAAGTAAAGCAAGAAATTGGAATTTTGTATTTACTTACTGGAGATGGCTGTGGGGGTCCTTTTCCAGAGTTTCGACCCCTAAAAAAGGAAAACAAAAATTAATCTATTTTCTGTGTTGTGCACTGTATAGCTATACTTTAAAAGTACTGCTCAGTACCTACTTTGGCTCTTTTAGCAGTACACATAAAATCAATTTAATATCACGCACTACTTAAATAAACCTAACTATATCTATATATCGATCTATATCGATACTGTAGATAGCTCTCTCTATCTATCGCTCGATCAGTTGATAGAGAGATACCTTTGTGAAACATTTGGGAAGAGTTTCCCCACACCTAAATAAAAACTTGTGTTGTCCTGGAACTTGTTCCTGGTGTCTGCCTGCATTGGTTGTGGGGAGCTGGAACGCTCCCAGGAGTCCACAATATATACATACACAAAAAAACAACAAAAACACACACACACACACACAGATTTACGGATGACCAGGTTGAGGTGATTCATACTTAAAGCAGAGATTGATAGAAAAACAATAGGGAAATAACATTCCAGAAACTGTCCAAACCAGCCACAATAATAAATCTTTTGTTATTTCTTCACAAGGTTGCATATGTTTTCTCACTCTATGGTTTGTTTTGATAGCCACTGCTACATGTGACTAATTCTTCTGCATTCAGCCAGTACCACCTTCCTTACACCAGTGTTTCTTAACCCTTAGCGTCCCACAACTTAGTTTTGCCTTTTTAAATTTATTCATGACCCACAAGCAGCAACTAATACAAATGGCCTCCTTGGTGAAACAAGCTCACTTAGAAACTGGGAAACAGATCAGTAAGCACTGCCGATTGCTTAGGCAACATGTGGTGACCCACAAGTAAACCAATGACAGGAGTGCAAGAACTGCTGACGGCAAAATGCCTTGGTTGAGTAACACTGCCTTAAATGGACCAGGCATGTGGCCTCGGAGATGAGAAGACTGTTTTGTGCTACTTCATATTGGCAGTTAAAGAATGTGTACAATCTATTAATTTGCAGACCACCAAACCAAATGATTTGTTCAGCTAAATATCATTAATATCATTAGAACAATTAAGGAGAACTGAAGTCTCTGCACACAACCTACGCATCTCATATTTTCCCAAAAAACCATATTCGTTAAGATCATGGGTGCACAAGTAGTAACGGCATACACCAGAAACATATCTACAAACAAACACAGAAGCACAGAGACAATTTCAGTAAGGGCTGTCAATCAGTTTTTAATAATTTATACAGATTCATTTCAGCGTTTAAACTACGCCATAGCTTCATGTTCAGATAGCGATACATCTGAAACTTTGTGATGGTAAGTTTCACACAGGCTGTTCAAAAACTATGACTGTACTACAACTTCAGATTTACAACACCAAGCGTGCAGTGTGTATTTTTAAATAGGATGCAACTGCATACTGTTTCATGTTAACAGTGCTCCTGCAACACCAATTAAAATGCTGGATATGGTGCATTTATGGGGCTGTACATGGTGTGTTCGTAAAAAGAAGACACTGCTCACCTGCAAATAATGACAGTCATTTGATTAAGCTGCGTTCAACTATGTTATTCAGTTTTCCCACCGCTACATTTAATCTCAATGTAAAGAAATTTTTTTAAACTGAAAATTCCTTTTTGCATTTATTGCTGTTTATTATTAATGATAACAATCAATAAAGTTCATTTTTTTAACTAATTGATTTCAAAATATGTATGAATTGCCACCATTGTATTTTGAATTACTTTGCTATAGTTTTGTCTGTGTAAAAAGGTTAACTTGGTGGTTCCAGTTTTACCATGGCCTCCCTCTTTTTTCAGTCAGTCCATTTACAATGGACCATGCTCTACTTCATTAAACTTTGACCTTTGTACATTACTTCCATATGTATGGTTTTGATTAAAGCTAGTGCAATACAGTATATTCAAATCGAGAAGACCAAATGTTTAAATATTCTTGTAATCAACACCAAGATAAAGTGCCACCTCACAAAATTTTAGTTAAGCCTTCAATCACTCGATGCATGTTTATTTATCACAATGTCTGCTGTCCGACCTTTACACTGGTGTTACTTCTTCAATTAATTCAAATACAATTAAAGTGTCATAGGAAGCACTAAGTAAAGTTGCACATTTAATTCCTATCTTACATTATCATATCACTGGTTTAGAATTATATGCTACTATGGGTGAAATAACACATAAATCTCATTATACAATATATACTGTATGTTGTTTTGTGGTTATGATGCGGTACCTTTATAGGCTTTTGCAAATGACTATTGTAATTAACTAATGTAACAAATAACAAATAATTAATGAGTAAATCCATAGTGATCCCAAATGGGAGATGTTATGTCAGATTTTAATTGAGCTTGGCTCAAGTGAAGTGAACCTGTCACAAGGTCAGCAGCCCCATTAAAAGCTTAAACAGTCAACTAGGTGAAATTAATTATTTTTGGCTTAGTTAACTTAAGCCCCCACCACGCTATATAACTTCTCCAGAGATTTTCAGTCATGGATTTCACTTACATAATATTATCAAGTCATGGGCAGTTGCAGAATGTAATGTGACATCCCTAGCAAAGCAATCGTAGAGCTCAGCAACTTGTCACAGGCCATATTGTGTGTACAAGGCAATTAATGTGTGACAATCAATAAGGGTGCAGGTGGACGTACAACATATACCACGCGGCTGAAAGGAAATAGGAAAATCAGGTGTTTTGGACTGCATGAACAGAACCGAGGCTTTATTTCCAGTACTGAAACAAAACAGAAAGAAAGAAAAGACAGTCTTCAGAGAGTTGTGTAATCTGCCATTCCCTACAGTTCTTAATCAACTTACTGAACATCCTTAAGGCAACAAAACCCAGCAAAAGCAGTAGTTAAGGTGTGCCACCATTATACATGCCTTTTCAGATGTGAGGACAGGAGTTTGTTCCTACTCTGAAAAAAGTGATTCTCTGGTAGTGCGATGACCATGAGAAAACCCCCAACATGTACACAAATACACTGCACTCAGGTACAAATTCCCTTGTCAGGGTACTTTTCAAATTACCCATGTGTTTGCATTGGTCTGCTCTGGGAACTGTGGCTTCATTCGACCCTCAGACAATAGATGGATATAGGTAAGTATGTTGATGCTTACGTTACCTATCTTTGTTGTTCAGGGGAGAGACTGAACAACTTTAATGCACAATAACACGGCTTTTCATCTAACATTAGGCTCTTTATTGATTTCCCCTCTTGCATATCACACCAGACAGATCACATAAACACACTCATTCATATAACAGACTGCTTTTTTCTCATCTAGCTACTGCAAAATCTGTGGCAAACAAAAGACAATATCATCAGCATCACAACAGCCTGTAACTATTAAATGGGTCAGTCTACAGAACCACTGAAAAATGGAAGTTAGATTAGTTCAAAACAGAAACATGCGCTTGCAGAATGCATTTAAGTAAATGCAAAGCATGAAGCTTTCACACTCATATTGGGAAAGGAGCAAGAGTCATTAGCACCAGTACTGCTACTGACTTTGTGACTGGCAGCAAAAGCATAAAAAAGGTCACATCCCTATGCCCATCAACTAAGCATAATGTCTGCTTAAAGTGAGAGATGGGTAATCACTTTGATGTTGATGATGATGCCTTACAAATGGATTAATTTAGTTAAACAGGCCAGTTAATGGTTACTTAAAAAAAATTACATCACAGGATTAACTTGTTATTATCAAACATCCTTAACAGACTACACCACCAAAAAAATAGTATCTTTCATCAGTTACTTGTTGTTTGTGTTGCTGGCCTGAAAAAATTCATGTTTTTAATGGGGAATGGGTATAAATTTCCTAACACAATGTTTCAGTGAGGGCCAGCACTGAACAAACAATGTGAAAACATCAATAAAAAACTCAATTTACTCATTTTGCATAACCAACACTTCAGATACCCCATGACATGCTCACAGCACCTCAAACACTGTATTTTTGCTAAAATATTGTTAAGTTAACCAATGTGCTCACGAATGGCTGTGAAGTATATTGTTCTGAAAAGACAACAATATAAAGTTAACTTCTGAACTGCACAAGGCAGAGCACAGCACGAGAAGTTGTTCATTAAAATTAGAGCCCGCATAAAGAAAAAGTCCATAAAATGGGTTTGGTAAGAAGAGATGATCCCATTACAAATGTAGAAAGATAGCGAGCTTAATGGCTTGTTGTTTGTCCAAAGTGATGATATGCTTTGCTGCAATAACGACATCAGATAATTTCATTTGTGAAACCTGTACAAGTGGGTTTATACAGACATTATCATCATGTGTGCTGGGCAAATTAAATATTTACTTGCGTATGACATCAGCACAGCACATTAGGGTACCAGTAATTCCACAAGAGACTCAAGACATGTGCTTTAACCCAAACACACTTAAATTTATCATTCTTATCTAGTCTGGGAATGCCTCTGTATTTCCCAGAGGTTGCGAAGAAAAGGGATGTCTGAGCCTCTTTGCTTAGATTTCTGCCCCCATGACCCAGACCCAAATAAGCAGCAGAAAATAGATGGGTGGATGGACACTTGAGACATTCAAATTACTGTATAACACTGTCAAAATCAAGATGTAACATTAATGCATCCCACAGCTTAAGGATAAACTACCCACTGAGTAAAGCAATGGTGTAAAATCAGCTGGCAATGTTTAAATTAACTGGAATCAACCTTCTTTAAGTGTTTCTTGGCATGAAAGCTTTACTTCTCAACAAGCCAAAATCCCTTTTCCCTGACCCAGACTAGGGCCATTTTACCAGGATCATGAGTCCCAGCAATCTATGTATTGATAGCAAAACAAGAACACACACAGGCATCAGAAACATTGTGAGCCCCTATGCTCCTGGGACCCCAACCAGTGCCCATTCGTTAAGACGACCATGCAGACAATCACCACTTGACACGACCTCCAAATCTCTGTGAATATGCACTACCCAGCTATGTGGAGCCTTGCAGCCTTATCTTGCAAGGAAAAAAATAAATAAATCACATAAGAAAAAAAAACTCTAAGCAGGATACATTTGTAAATGTGGGTTGTATGGTGGAAAAGCAAAGCCCTTGTGAACAACATGCAAGTAAAGCCTTTTTTTTTTAAACTTATGTTTTGCGAGCTGATGTGGGTAAGGCATCTGACAAATTAACAATAGGATTTTTTTTTTTGGATATAAAACAACTCTGCTCTTTTTCAGGAAAACTAAGGATAGTTAATCCGCTGTTCAGAATAGCATCCTAGTATTGTAAATTTGGGTTAATGTTCATTAGTTAAGCAGTTAGTTACAAATGAATGTTTGATGAGCACACCGTAAATTTTCCGTAATTTACCAAATTTGCTTTCCTTTCAAACGTAATTCCGGCTGTTCTCGTACGTTAAAAAAGAAAGTGATCTGTAAACTTCACCGTGTAGGCTTCTCGTTGGTCGTGAAACTTGTAAAGGTCACCGAATCCCCTAAACGCACGTGACCTAAGGAATAAAACCGCGAGTGGTGGCGTCGGTGGCTCCTTTTTTTGCCCCCGATCCCTTCATTCTGCACCCCCCAACACGGCACGTCAGGTGAGCGCCGTTCCGCTCGGTGTTACCACTGGCTGCTTCACAAGCACGCATATACCCTCCAAAGCGTGTCATGGCACACCTACTGGACACCCCCTCACATTCGTGGCTGCCTCCAATCGGCTATGTTCGTCGAAATACTGTAATAATTCGACCCTCAGGTTTTCGGAGCTGAAGAGAATTTTTAAAATGACGAAATTAAACAAAGGCCCAGTATGAGTCCTTATATTCTAGGTGTCGTGTCATTGGACGGAAACATTGCCATTTACCAGTGACATGCTGCGTGATTGGCTGTATCATTGTCGCTAGAGAGAGGGAAGTCGTTTCATACTTCAGCATTTGGGTGGTCTAACAGCAAATCAATCTTCACAAGGGCTCTTCTTTCTAACACGTAACTGGCTCCTCCAGGCGTCAATCACAAGGCTCGGCTTTTTAATTCGCAGCCCTTCGGCTGACGTTCACGCTTACCAGCCTCTCGTCTGACCGGTAGGCCGCAATAGCCTCCTCGGCCTGTCCTAAACACCTACAGATGCTGACTTACCTTCCGGCCACGGCTCTGCTGTTGGTGCTGTTAACGCCGACGGCAGAGATGGGCGATCCGCCTACACCGATGGTCGCTGCAGCTCCGTTGGCGGCTTTTCGCCCGCTAGGATTCGCCGTTTGTTTCAACATCGGAGCAAAGATATTTCAGTATATTAAATGCTCTTAAAAACAAGAGAAACTAATCTATTGCGCGCTTCTAAGCGTGACTGCAGGGAAAGTTTCTTCGCCAAAGCAGAGCTTGTAAATTCCTTTTGTCCCGTCTTCGTTTACACAGATTTGAATTTTATTTTCGTCTTCTTCTTCTGTCTCCCTTACAAAACCGCCGCGTCTCGAGACTGTGCAGCCCGCGCGCGACAGCGTTCACTCCTGCTTCCTCGCGAGACGTCAAGGGAGCGCGCACGTGTACGTGTTGAGGTGGCGACTGACACGAGCACGTCTGTTTCAGGCATGCGCGTTTCTAGGAAAGTGTATGTGTGTCAAGAATTTTGCGCGTGCGTGCCTTAAGCCTTGCTTTCGAAAGGGCAATTTTAGAGTATATTGAGTCGAGTGGAGTCATTTGGTTTAAATGAGAGCAAATGACTTTTCAGGTTTCATTATTTACATAATAATAAATAATATTACAGTAAAGGGTTATTTATAAATAAACGTCACTCCAATCAAATGGTCTATTTTATTGGATTTCAGTGGTTGATGAACACATAATCATAAGTGTACTGTACCTGGAACCAGTGTACCATGGGCCAAAGCTCAATGATTGACTTTATGGATGTACATTTTCATCTGATACCGTATGTGCTGGGGACTTGGGTAAAGAGAGTTGCTGAGCTGTAAAATGTTCACCAGTTGATGATGAGTTGCCTCAACAAACAGAGTGCCTGCTGGGCTGGGCTGACCTGGAAGACCCAAACACATAGAGAGGATGTGCAGCTAATGATAAGAAGAAGTCTCTATTCAGAGTTCAACTCCCAAATTCGAGAAGAACACCTCAGATGCCTCAACAGAGGTCAGGACATAGAATCCAAATGGGCCTTGCTCTACATTGCAGTACCGGAAGCAGCTACAAGGAGCTGTGACAAAATGGCAGTAAGAGAAGATGTTAAGTTAAAGGGAAAAAAAGCTTTCCTAGTCATGTTAGCAGAATGGTCTCCAGAATTGCCTGCAAGTTACTAACAGGCCAAAAGGGTGACAACCAGAGTAATGGCAAAGCAAAGGCCAGAGTATGAGGGTAGTTTAGTAAGGCCATCCACAATGTCTTTAGGATGGGCTTGGGAGGTTCTTGCCAATCACTGGAGTGGAAGACAAGCTGTCACACAGGCTGTTTGAGTACAGCTGAACAAATATTTCCTTCAACTGGGATATCATCAAGAGGGAGAAAGAGCACTTTGAGGAGTTTCTGAACCCCGTGGCTATGACATCCTCAAAAAAGGCAGTGCCATAGGTTGGAGGCTTGTCCATTTCTGTGATGATTAAAAAACTTTGTAGTGGCAAAGGCACAGAGGTGGATGAGCTCTGACCAGAAATGTTGAAATCCCTGGATATTGTGTGGAACTTGATTGGCTAACTCACATCTGGGGCAATGCCTGGGGACTGACAGCCTCTGGTGGTGGAACCCATATTTAAATAGTGTGTGTTTTCCAAGTACCAAGAGATTATGCTTCTCAGCCCCTTAGGAAAGCTTGTACCAGGGTATTGCATCCAACATCTAAAACCCATGAAATGGTCAACCAACTGTATACATTTGATCAGATATTGGAGCAGTAATGGGTTTTTGCCAGTTCTGGACACACTTTCTGGATTTGGAAAAGCTTATGATCATCTACCTCCTGGTGTCATGTGGGAGGTTCTACAAAAGTATGGTGTTCCTGGGCCACTTTGTTCATGCTGCCCTGTATTTGCAGAGAGAATGTTGTGGTTGAATACTTAGATAGAACTTTATTTGTCCCAGGGGAGAAAGTTGCCTTTTTATAGGAGTTAAACAAACAATTAAATATTAAAAATATTTATTTTTAACAAACAGGAAAACCACTCTCAAATACACACTAGAATGACTAAAAAGAAAGAATCCTTTAAACTTGGCTTAAGATAAGAGCAGTCCCAGTCGATGTGAGACATTTTAAAGGCATATTGCTGTAAGTATGAAGGAGTCCCAGTAGTTTCTTCAAGCACTTCTGCTAAATAATTCATTGGCTGGAAGTCCTCAGTGTTAGTGTGTTAGACAGAGGATGTACAGGATTGTTCATAATGGCACTCGGTTTTTTCTTCATTTTGTGCTCCTTTACAAGCTCCAGGGGGTGTTGCAGAGTGTGTGTCCCATAACTGAGAGTACCTTTTTAATCAGTTTGTTGATTTGGTGGGCTTCTCCTGAAGCGATGTAACCAGCCAAGCACATCACATCAGTCATCACAGAGCTATATGACAGGTAAAGGATGTCACTACTCATGTTCTTATACAGTTCCTCTGTGCTCTGAGACCAGTCCAGCCTGTCATTGATGTGGACCACTTGCATATCCACTCCCTGAACAGTGACCAGGTGTAGAGGTTCTTGGTGCAGTAAAAGTCAATAACTAGTTTCTTAGTTTTGCTGATTTTAAATTGTAAAGAAATCACTTTGAACCAAGAAATAAAGTTCTCCACTCTGACTCCTGTCTCTTCTGCTTTATCAATACATCCCATTAGTGCAGAATCATCTGAGAATTTAGGCAAGTGACAGGACCTGGTGTTATATTTATCATCTGAGGTGTACAGAGTGAAGAGAAAAAGGTGATAGGATTGTTCCTTGTTGTGCTCCACTGGAGATCACATGTATGTCATTGACACAGACACACAAAAACAGAATCACATCACACCAGTCTTAGCGTCTCTTCACTGGCTAGCTGTTCACTACAGGACTGAGTTTAAAATTGAAATGTTTTTAAGTCCTCCTTTTATCTTACTGGAACAAGTGCCACTGGAGACACAAAAGCAGGTGCGTTCCACAAAATATTGGGAACAAAGTATGTCAAAATCAAATACTGTAGATATTTGTTTCAGAGATTCTAGCGGTACCAGAAAAATCCTAATAATCAGAATTTAATATTTGATCATCATGCATGGATCAGAGCTGTTTCAGATAGCCACTGGAATGTCTTTCGCCAAAAAACTTCCTTTACTAAAAGATGGACTGTATCAACAAGAGAATGGGAGCCAGGAGGAGTGTACAAATGATTATAAATTATACTGTGTTGGGGGAAGATGTACATGAATGACTAACCCAACTAACTGAAAAGTTTAAAATGATTACTTCTTTGTGTGATTAGCATTAAAAACAAAATACATGAACAAGAGGCCTGAGGCTATGAAATTGAAGAATCCTGGTAAAATTCAAGTGTTGAAGAAGAACTAGAATATCACTAGCTATACATCCTTCAGGAAAGACATGGCGAGGTGGGAAAGGTGGACCTTAATGGGAAAAGTAATATTCAGGCTCAAAAAGAGCATTTGTGAACCACTATGAGTAGTAAGGAAGAAATCCAGCCACCAAGTTCTGATATTCTGAACAATGACATTTTATCTAATCAAATAAGACATATGTGTACTAAAGAAGATAACAGTGGTTATAGGGCATTTGAACATTTCTAAACATTGGCTGGCAAGTCCTTCTTGGAAATACAGAAGAGGAAACTGAAATGGTGTTCACTGTCAGTAACTGGTTCCACATCCAGATGATTTCAAACCCAACATGCCTTTCAAGATCTCATTTTTTTGAAAAAGAAAGGTAAAATCCTAAAAACAGAAGTGTTTAATCATTTAAGCAACATGATTACATTTAATATCATCTTTGAAAACACATAAATGCACACCAGAACAAAAACTTTAAGGAAATGAAAAAAAATCTAGAAATCAGTCAGTCATTTTCTAACCAACTTACAGTACACCTAAAGAGGATTTGGGGGGTCGGTTAGGGGGACTGCTGGTCTATTCCAGCTAGCTTCCAGGAACAGTGTGCCAGTCCATCGCAGGGTAAACACACGCACACACAAACCACACATTAGGACCAATTTAGTATTGCCAACCCACCTAACCTACATGTCTTTGGACTGTGGGAGGAAACTAGAGCATCCAGAGGAAACTCACACGGACACAGGGAGAACATAGCAACTCCATGTAGTGAAGACCCGGGAAGCGAAGGTTGGTCTCCTTACTGCAAGGCAGCAGCACAACCACTCCTCCACCATTCCACCCTATATCTAGAAATTAATTAATTCAATTATAAATATTACATGGTGTCACTTGAGAGAAGCCTCGACCCAGGTTCAAAATAAATACATTACAAAAGCAAATAAAAAGAAAGGACCAAAGAAAGTAAATAAACTGCACATTGTTAAATTTTAGGACAGAAACAATCACTGGTCAGGTCAGGTCTGGTTGGGGAGCATGCAGTGGTACAGCGCTTTGCTGCACACACCACACAATGAAACAGCACAGGATCCTGGTTGGCAATACCCCCGGCAGACATGTGGTCCACTTCCACCCCCTGGAAATGCCCATCTATCTGCCACAGCCAGGTGTTACGTGGGCATCCCCTTAGCTTGGTCCAGCCACTCGGGTACCCAGAAATGAGGATCCTGTGAGTTCCTCAGAAAATCACGCCTCATGGCTGTAGTGCTGTGACTGACGCTCCTTCACAATGCAGGTAATGTGCCTCATTTGGGACTCAGTAACCAACCACTCATTCGACACAAAGTCAAACCAGCAGTACCCAAGGATTCTCTAAAGAGACAACAGTACCGAAGGAGTCCAGTCTTTATTTCAGATTACTGGACGGAATCCATGTCTTGCAACCATATAGCAAAACAGGAGGCACCAGGACTCTAAAGACTTGGACCTTCGTCCTTTTGCATAGGTATTGGGAGCCACACACACCCCTTTCCAGCGACCTCATGACCCCTCATGCTCTCCCAGTCCATCTACTGACTTCATAGGAATAGTCACCAGAGATATGAATGTCACTGCCGAGGTAAGTAAACCTCTCGATAAGGCTGACACTCTCTCCACAGACAGACACACTGATGATGGCCATGCTCGACAGATCATTAAAGGCCTGTTCTTGGTTTTTATCAGGACACTCACAAGCCCAGACACTCAGACTCCTCGCTCAGTCTTTCGAGAGCCCCAATCAGAGCCTCCATTGACTCTGTGAAGATCACAGCATCATCAGCAAAATCAAGATCAGTGACTCTCTCTTCACCAACAGATGCCCATAGTCACTGGACCCCACTACTCTGCCCAACACTCAGTCCATGCAAGAACTGAACAGAGTAGGAGCACAACAAACACACCCCTGACAAACCCCAGAATCAACTGGGAAAAACATAGAGTTTCTGCCTCCACTCTGCACAGCACTCACTTTACCACTGAACAGGCCGGTCATGACATCCAGCAACTTTGAGGGCATCCCACAAAATCTCAGGATGTCCCAGGGCAGCTCGATCAACTGAGTCAAACACTTTATGAAAATTGACAAAGGCTGCAAGAAACTGTACCTATATTTGCACTCCATGAGAACCCTCAGTGCTAGGATGCAGTTGATGGTAGACTTCTTAGGCATAAAATCAGACTGCTCCGGTCTCTGGTAGGTGAGGAAATGATCACGTATCCTATTGAGGATGACCCTAGCAAGGACCTTACCAGGCACCGATAGCAGTGTTATCTCCCTGTAGCTTGCCTCAATCCAGGCCATCACCTTTCCCTTTCCAGATAGAGATGACAAGTCCCTGTTTTCCAGTGAATTGAGATGATTTAAATCTCCCAAATGGAAGCAAAGGAGGACAGCCTTACCACCAGGGTGGAGAAGTTCTCCCCTGATACCACAGATCCCTGCAGCCTTCCCTACACTGAGATGGTTCACCACCTGTGCAATCTCAGTGGGATTGGGTGAGTCACAGCTAATTGGAGGGTCAACCTCAAGAACTGTAGACCCAGAGATGTCCAACGTCCTAGCTGGAAGATCACCTTTAAACAGGTGTTCAAAGTAGCCAGCCCAGTGGGTCACAATTGCAGCATCATTTGTAAGGACTTTTCCATCACCCACCATGACTGTCACTCTCCGAGGAAAATATTTAAATATGTGTAATGCTTTGATTCCTCTGTAAGCAGGACATGGGTCACTTGACAATAGATGGTGTGTCACTTGCTCACAGATTCCTCTAACAAATGCCTCTTTATCAGTCCTCAGAGCCCTCGCAGCCATCCTCGTCAGTTCTCGGTACAGACCGGAGCTGCCATCAAGCCGTGCGCTGTGACTCCTCTCGATGATATCCAGAGTGCCCTGTGAGATGAAGTACTTCATTCTGGGAACACCGGCAATGCCAACACAACCCTCAGCAAACTTCAGGATCTAGTCATGGAAGGTCTCCCACATCACATTAAGATCATCAGTCGCACCCAAGTCTGCAAGTTCCTCACACAAACTGCATGCAAACTCAACAGAAATAGCCTGATCTTGGAGTCTGGCCAGGTCCAACCACATTCTCCTAATAGGTGGTAGCCTACTGGAACTAAACCAGATCTTCAGGGTAGCAACGAGTCTGTAGTCAAAATTCACAAATTGGGCACTTCTGTAACATAGAGCCATTTTCACCACGGTCGCCTGACCCATTGGAACCGACACAATCCTCATAGCCAGCCCTGTCTGTGCCAGTGGTGGCATTGAAGTCACCCATGACCAGAGGAGTGTCACCTCCCGGGCGCCTATCAATCACTGAGCAAATCTGCAAATAAACTGTCTCCCTCACTGAGACATCCCTTACCATGGTCAGAGCATACACTGAGACAACAGACCAGAGAGTGTCTTAATCTGAATGTCATAATTTGCTAGATGTAAAGAGTGACATCTGACAACATTGGAAGGAGCCAATCCACCACAGCAAAAGCTATTTCCTCAGTATGATAACGATCAGAGCAACCAGACCAATAAAAGGTATACCCACCTAACGAGATCTGGCTAGTCGTAGGTCTGCACACCTCAGAAAGTGCCGCAGAGTTTATGCAGCTCTTCCAACAGCAGAGGAAGATGATCATCATGCCAGAGAGACAAGATGTTCCATTGACCTACCTGAATGGGCTGCCTCAAATTGGGACCCAAGTGCTGCCATGCAATGGGTGACACCTCAGCACCACACCAGTTCTGATCCCATTGGCTCTCTGACAGTTTTGACTCATCATGGGATGAGGCTTCCAAGGGCTTTCCCCAATCCCCATAATGTGAGCAATGTTCCTATGGGTGGCTACAGCAGAGCTGCTCCCGCGGAGAGCAGAAAGGGGTGCTGTCTGCCATTTCAGAACTGCCTGAAGTTTTTATGGTGGCTGGGGTGCTAATCCTGCCACCAAACCACAAGTTGAAGGACCGCTTGCTGGGCTGGATGCAGTTTAATGTCAGGAAACACTTACTGTACAAGAAAAACAAAACATAGCCAGAAACATAGCCAGCAGCGGATCAAAAAAATGCAAAAGGTCAAGAAAGAAACTGTAAGGAATTGCTAACCAGGCCAAAACAAGGAATTTGATTCCACTAAAAAAATAAATATTAGAATTTAAGACACCTTAAAGAAAAATTACTAAAAACAGTAAGCAAATAGCAAATGAACCAAATAAATATTTTACTGAAGTATTTGTAAAAGAAGAAATAAATATAATGCCTCAGGTAGAAGAAAAAATAAGGAATCTGAGCTAACAAATTTAAGAAAAGAAGAGCCAGATGTGCTTCAGGCCTTCAGCCCTGGGCTTGATGGGATTTTACCAGTAGCATTGACAGAAACGACAGACATTGTTTCTACATCGGTTATTAAGTGTATCATGACAGGTGTAACACGTCAGTGTATCACAGGGAACACACACAGTCACTCACACTGACTAATCTGGTGGTGTTGATTGCATCTTTACATCGTACCTCCATCAAAGCACACAGTCACCTTGGCCAATTCAGAATCACCAATCACACCCATCCATCCATATTTAGGAAGTGGGAGAATGACAAGTTGTTCACTATTTGTATTTTCAAAACAAAAAATATAAATAAAAAACTGGAAATGAAGGAAAATGGAGCAACCAGATTGTTGACAGAAAGTAGCCTAGAGTCAGAAACCAACCAAAAATGTCAAAACACTAAACAAAACTCAAAGTCAAAAACACTTGACCAAGATCTATAGAATTATCTGAAGATGATATCCCCTAACTAATGCTAAAAGTTAAATGCTTTTAAAAAAATGATCCAAATCTTACAAAAAGTAACTGATCACACCACCATGTTTTATAAATGGGGAAGGATGACGACTCACAATGTCACATGATCCCTGAGTCACATACAGTATTTTTCAATGGGCAATGGCTACTGCTACACAAAACTTTACAAAATTGCAACACCATAGACAAAAACTACACTCCATAATGGTGGTGACCACCAGCAAGAACTTAAAATAAATAAACAATATATTAAAAAAATTTCAAAAACATTGGAAAATGAAATGCACAAGTTCCTAGGATACCCTAGCATAGAGTCATGGCACACAGGGGGTGACAAGGAGAGGATCGGAACTTGAGACTGCCAACCAGCACTAAGCATTGTGCCACTCCCACGTGAGCTCACTTTCAACATTTCAGTTTTGGTAATGACCTTTAATGTAATGCATGCAAACTTATACTGTGACTGATAATTTTCAAATCTAAAGTGGTACCGTTCTTTGCATTGTTGATTCACAGTTTCATAGTCTGAAGCCAAGTCTTGACCCAATCACTGTCTGTGGAGAGTTTACACAATTTCCTCTTGTCTGTGTGGGTTTTCCACAAATCCTCATGACACGCATATTTGGTTATGAAGCACATGAGTGGATATGCAAGCGAGTGACACTTTTGTGTGGCTGACCATCAACAAGTCAATGAGCTGAACAGCAAAGTTAGAAGATAGAAAAGAATAGAGGACCTGGCTAATGTCAGCAGGTGCCTTAAATGGCCTTTCGATCACATAAGACCACACTAGACACTTGACTATAGGGAAAGGGACTGGCACAGAATAACAAATAACATAAAAATGTGTATAAAGAACAATAAAGGGAGCAGGGGAATATTGTAAAAAATGAAAAACACAAGACAAAAGACAGAATCTTAACAAATGTTACACCTGAGCATACATAATGGGCACAGATTCATTTGATTCACTTACTTTTGCTCATCCAACAGAGCACTCAGACTGGGTCAGGAAACTGGACGTTCACCAGTGTGACCAAAGATAAAACAAGCAACATGTAAGAGCCATTTTCCTAGTTCTATAAAATGTAGGAATATTTATTAGATGATAATGCATAAAGTATGGGAGGTTCCTATAACCCCCGTGAATAGAATTGAGTTGGTATTTTCCTGTCATTTTCTAACAGTTTTGAGCTAACAATGTTCTCCAGTTAGTGTTTAGCCTCGCCTTGTGTAACGTACAGAGGCATACGGTTTATTAACCGTGTCCTTGTTTGTGCTCACGTTCGTGCTTGCGCACGTGACCGTGCCTGGGTGCATGTCTATGTGCCAACGGCCTACGGGCCTTTTGAGTGTGAAGTAACTCTTAAAATAAAAGATTTAAGTGTTGAACCGTATATTTAAGGCATACAGAAGAAGAAATTAAGAACTTTTAAGTACAGAAATAACCAAAGCTTCTTAAGAAAAACTAAGTCTATAGAAGATACATTTTTTCCCATTTTTTTGCCTTTATTCTATGTGTGTAAATAATTTTCTTTTTATTCTTGTGTGGATTATTTGCTTTTAACTTTCACTAAATATTTTAAAACAAACTTTTGGACTGTGAGATTTCTTTGACACGCGTCTTACCTGTGCCTGACTTCGCCTTATACATCGGCGGCTACACAACAATTGTTAAGTCCTCAAATGAGAAAAATATTAAAACCAAGAGGAAACAAATTACTTTGATCAAGAAGCCGAATTTATGGTGTCTTTTTATTTCAAAGAAACAAAGTGCAGACACTTAGCAATCCGCATTTCAGACATTTAAATCAAAAATAAGTAGTGGTCAGAACCATTAAGTCAAAATTACCAAGAATAACAAGCTCAAAATGCTAACCAAAACTTGTCAAATTCACACCAAATATGCCCAAAGAAGATATGAACAGCTAAACACACTAAAAAGCTTTTGTTTTTATCCAGAAACTTGGAAGTGGACTCTATGGCATCACCATCTTAAATAGGGATGCAGCGATGGTGATGAAGATCCAGGGGTGACATGGTAGCAGCCCGACATTACTACCAACAATGAAAGACTTGTGGTTTAATGGAGAAATCTCAAAATAGCTGTGATCTAAAACAAAGTACAAAATGCCATGATGACATCACATAAATAATGTTAAGACATATCCACATATTAAAAATATGAACACATGTATAAAATAAAGGTAAAAACAATGTGAGGGGCAAAAATTAAAATGGACAAAAATATATTTTATTGAGCGAGCATATTTCCCTAGATCCAGAGCACTGCTTGTACCTATACAGTATATATATATATATATATATATATATATATATATA
>JANRMT010049829.1:90531-159955 GCA_026402145.1 Polypterus bichir lapradei
TCCACAGGTGCATGTTAATTAATTGATTATGGTTAATTGAACATGCAAGGAAAACATTGTTTAAACAATTTACAATGAAGATTTGTAAAGTTATTTGGATTTTTAAAACATTATTGTTGAAATACACAGTCCTGAAAAAGGGACGTTTCTTTTTTTGCTGAGTATATATATATATATATATATATATACACAGTACAGTATATACATAAGCAGTACAATAAAAAATTCAGTAATTACGAGAAACATTCCATTGGGGAATGTCAGGAGGAATTTGAAAGCATATCTGACAGGTTTCAATCTGTAAGTATCAAGATGACATCTGCAAGTAAACCGATAAACTCTGGGTCGAGTTTTTAAGACAGCTGGCCATGTCAGTATTGGTCATTGGTCACTGTGGTTGTCACAATACAGTCCCAAGTGCAGTTAAGACTTGTGAATGAAAGGCTAGCAGCAGGACAGCAAGTGGATCTTTAGTCTGATGTCTGAGCCTAACAATCACAATGAGGAGGAGACTTTGAGCCTTCGAGATCAACTGAATGTTTACCAAGACCGATGAAATGTGGCTGTGGAAAATTAGGAAGGCCAGGGTTAGAAAAACCTGAGTTATCCAACAGGTTTACGTGGTGTAAGCATTATAGATGATTATTGTGGGATGTTGGAGCAAACAGCCTTACAAGGGTTTTGGAGGCAAATCTGGGTTGCAGAAAATATACTTCTAAATGGACAAAGAACTAAATAATTGATTTTACTGATTGGCAGGTATCCTTGTAATAAGTGTAATTATATTTTGTGGTAGGCGGTGCTAGCAATAATGTATTGTTAGCTTGGGTGGAAGCTGGTGCATACAGTACATCCACTGCCATCAGTGTAGATTATTGTCAATTACAAAGCAGGCAGCATTGTTTCTGAAAAACAAAATACTCAATAGATATTAAAAAATGGCAAAATCAAAGCCCTTTTAGTTTACGCACAGACAAGATAAGAAAAGGCACTTTCTCTCAAGCCTTGCAGTAAGGAGACCCGGGTTCACTTCCCAGGTCCTCCCTGCGTGGAGTCTGCATGTTCTCCCCGTGTCTGCGTGGGTTTCCTCCCACAGTCCAAAGACATGCAGGTCAGGTGCATTGGCGATGCTAAATTGTCCCTGGTGTGTGCTTGATGTGTGGGGGTGTGAGGGGTGTGTGTGTGTGTGTGTGTGTGTGTGTGTGTGTGCGTGTCCTGCGGTGGGCTGGCGCCCTGCCCGGGGTTTGTTCCTGCCTTGCGCCCTGTGTTGGCTGGGATTGGCTCCAGCAGACCCCCTGACCCTGTGTTCGGGTATATCGGGATGAATAATGGATGGACTTTCTCTCAAGCGGATACTGTAATGGAGGAGTATGACATTGATGGCGGCAGAATACAGCTACCAAGGGGTAGGACGTTAAGGCAGGACCTTTTAATGAGAAGGTCCATCTCAAACAGAAGATGCTTTGCTCTGATTTACTTAGGGGACACCACAGGTCTCCATCCTTCTCTCTCTGCTTTGCTGCGTGTCTTGAGTGTTTCTGTTGCTTTACTGTCCATCATCTGCTTTGAGGATGTTTTATTTAGGTGTTGAGTGTGTTATTAATTTGATTTATACAATATTTTGCTAATATGGTCTTATATTAATGCCTGCAACATGTACTGTTATAATCAAAACCTTTAATGCTTGTTACACTTTTGGTTTGAAGGCCTGAGTTTACTATTGTCCTTTAGTAACTCTAGTTTGTTTTCAGAGTAAATGGTATGTTAATGTTAGCTTGCCTGTGGGACTGGATGCAGTCTTCTCAAAGTGGCACGATCCCATTTCTTGAATAAGGCTTGACTGCTTAGTGTATCAGCATCACTAGTGGTTGATTAACATAAAATCTTTCGACAAGAAGGCTTTATTAAAATAGTTCTCAGATGCATGACTAGAAATAATTTGAGCTCTTGGAGTCGCCACTGACTCCAGGTGAGCATTGTGAAGCAGGGCTGGTGGGAAAACAACGCTGGCAATGGACAAGGCAGATCACAGAAGCATTACAGAGCAGCCGTGAACGGAGCGTTCAAAGTTGAGGTCTGGGCCTGGAAACGCTGTTTGCACCCTCAGTTCATGAAAGAAGGCAGCAGCGAGAATGGCACATCTACAGCTCCAGACAAGGAGGTCCACCTGCCCACATGCAATGGACAGATCACCGTACATACAGTAAATGCAGCGTTCAACACCTCTGCTGCACTGCATGACACTCAACTACCCTGCTGTGCCCCCGACAAGGAAGCACTCAGGACCCTGTGGATATTCCATTGTCACCAGCTGCATGGCTAAAACAGAAACAATGACTACCCCGACATTTCAAAGATGTTTGTGCACCGTTCCAAGGAGACAAAAACGGGGAAAGTAACTTTGAAGGGAGGGCTGTGTAACGTGCTGATAAGTGGTATCAAACTGGGGATAGGATCGCTGATTATTAGCCGACACTCTATCATGTCAACGAGGGGCTTCAGGGCCAGCTGTAAAGGCACTTGGAAAAACGTCAATCCTGCCAGAGTCGCAAATGACTTCAACTAGCGCAACAACTGCAAGAGGTCCTTCAAAGGCCAGCGAGGTACCTAAACGTGCGATATAAAGTCCCAGAAAATCCACTGGCACTTGGCGCTACAATATTATACATCTTGATGACTGACATACACAAATCATGGCACTATAAGGTGAGGTGAACACATGAACTGAGATATGGCCAGTTAGCAACGAAGGAGGACAAGTTCAGAAACTCCTATTGAGCGCATCCTGGAGGAAGTATAGCGACCCAAACGTAGTGAGTCTGGAGCCGCAGGCGGACCGGGCATCTGTCACACGAGGAGGCTGGAGCAGAGCATGAGCGAGATCGAGGGCTCCGTCTGAGCGGCATTTCGTGTTGTTGACCCCGGACTACTTTTCGTCTCGTCTCTCTTCTCTTGTCGAACACTGCACGGCTCCTTGTGGAGTTGAGTTTTTTCAGCCCACCTTGCACACCTTACACCTTATTCTTAACACGTGCAGGCTCGGACAGGGGGCGCCCCCGGTCTTAGTGCACGTTGATCTTCTGAACGGTCAGCGACGTGGCGCCTCTTAATGTTTCCAGCCTTTATCGCTTCAACGAAAAACGGACAGGCAGCATCTCCGGGATTCGCTCCGTACGCATGGAAACGCTTCTCTCAATAAAGCTTTGGATTCAAAGTCGCCCCCGCCCAGCTCTCGCGAGAGGCATGGACCCGTCACTACCATCCTCATCCTCGATATCGCAGCGCTAGCCGCAGCTCGGCACCATCGCCAGCTCAGTCGAACCCCCGGCCCAGGTGGGCTCGAGCTTCACCGAACCGAACCAGGGCTCCGTGGCTATGTAGCGTAGCCGCAGCCCATCGTCGACGAGTATATCATCGCGCCCTGGACCCGCCCGCCGACCCACACCCAGCGAG
This sequence comes from Polypterus bichir lapradei, assembly GCA_026402145.1. Classification (NCBI taxonomy): domain Eukaryota; kingdom Metazoa; phylum Chordata; class Cladistia; order Polypteriformes; family Polypteridae; genus Polypterus; species Polypterus bichir. Next base: position 93,985 of record JANRMT010049829.1, read on the forward strand.
GCGCCTCCGATTTGGACCGGTCTTCCCCGAGCAATGGACCGGCGGGCCGAAGAGAAGCAGGTGGGAGCTGGCGAAACGGCGGGGTGAGGTGGCAAGTTTCGCGGCTCTTGGGAGGCTCGGGGAGGAAAAGCTGTGACAGAAACGGGGGCTCAGCCTGGCAGAGCCGAGCGTGGCCGGCCCCGAGATGACCACGAGTGGTGAGCGGCACCCTTGCGCATGCTCCACCGCGTTAAAACTAAAGGGGAGAGCAGCCTGTGTGATGGAATCGGGAGCCAGTCCTTCACCGATGTGTCACAGAGTCCCTGGCGCCTTCTCTAGGGGGGGAGCGATGCATTTTAGGGGGGGGGTCGTCGGGCAGGTTCTCCTGCGCTGTCCGCCACTGACTTTTAGGTCCATGCTGTCAGTTGGGGTCCATTTGTAATGGTGCAGGGGTCGAGGTTTCCATTTCATCGCTCCATCCCCTCCCCGTCTAGCTTGCGCTGCTGCACTCCTTGTTTTGCTATTCCGTTCCGTTCCCTCAACTTGCCTTTGGGTGTATCTCGGCCAGTCTTGGCTTTCAGGGTCTCGGTGGCAGTTGCCAATTTTGTTTCTTTAATTTTATGGCTTTTCGATTTTTGCTGGGTTTGCGTTTCTTATCACCCACATATTTCAGGAAGATTTGGGCTGCGTGTTCTTTCGCGTTTCACTCACATTTCTATACAAATTCAATTCAAACAGATGCTTTAATGAGTACAAACAGTTGTAACTTGTGACCAGGCACCATTGTTTCTCTTTTTTTAAAAATTGTAACTACACTCTTTGCAGCTGCTCATGAAAACGAAAATCAACTAAAATCATAAAAGCTGCAGTTTAACTGTTAAAGGAGCAATTAAGGATTTTATGTTGAAGAAGGGTGGCACGGTGGAGCAGTGGGTAGCACTGCTGCCTCGCAGTATGGAGACCTGGGTTTGCTTCCCGGGTCCTCCCTGTGTGGAGTTTGCATGTTCTCCCCCTGTCTACGTGGGTTTACTCCCACAGTCCAAAGACATGCAGGTTAGGTGCATTGGTGATCCTAAATTGTCCCTATTGTGTGTGGGTGTGTGCCCTCCGGTGGGCTGGCACCCTGCCCAGGGTTTGTTTCCTGCCTTGTGCCCTGTGTTGGCTGGGATTGGCTCCAGCAGACCCCCCCGTGACCCTGTAGTTAGGATATAGCGGGTTGGATGATGGATGGATGGATGGATGTTGAAGAAGGACAGGAGTAGAAATTTAGTTCTAAAAGATGGTGCATCTGCAAAAGTAATTGGATTCAATGTAAGAACAATGTGGATTGTATTAGGATTTGATGGGTTGTTTTCAAGGCTTACTATTGTACTTGCTGTGTTATTTTTGTTTGTTTGGGTCTTTTTTATAATATTTTATTTCTAATATAAAAAAAATAGAATGTTGTGGTAGAAATGAAAACTTGAGTTATGTGCAGCCTTCCAGGGCTAAGATTGAGGACCCTTATCTAAGATATCCTGCACCCTCTCGTGGGGCTTTTAGCTGTGCCACTGGGTAGCCATCCTCAGCTTCAAACCTGGGGGACACCTGTGGCTGCAGAGTTTTGTCCCAACCCATTTCTTCCCTAATTGGACTCCTACCTCAGTTAGGCAAGCCATTACGGGGTCTTGTTCAAAAAGCGGACGCCAAAAGCCCCGACTATAAACCCTGAACTTGAGGTTCGTGGGGGTACACCAGGGTCCCTAATCTTAAAATTTAGATGAGGTGCCTAATCTTAAAATAGTATAAGGGTGCCTAATCCTAGAGTTGAACCCTGGTGTATACTGACGGCGTCCGCTTTTTGAACAAGATCCGCCATTACTTCTTGGTCTCTCAGATTTTTGCATCCATCCAGAAATTGCAAACAGGTTTTGCTATGTTTTAATTGAATGAAATAGAAATGTAGATGGGTTAGATGGACAAGAATTCATTTGTTTTTCCTTTTAAATGTTTTATTTATTAATAAGCACACCAATGGGTAACACTGAAGTAGTTGCTCTCTTGCACTGGTGTCTGTTCAGTTCTTCATTAGTTGTCAACATTCAGATACAATTAAGAAGGCAAACTCTACAGAAAAAGTGAATTTAAAAAATAGCAAAATAAAATAAAGAGAAAATTACATGTATGTCTTACTGCCCTGTAAGTGGAAAGCTGACACCACAGCACTTTTCCAAATGCAAAATAAAAAGAAAAAGCAGGTTAGCTAATTAAGCAGCAAGTTCTCTCACATGTCACAAAAACTGACTGACTGGGAAACTGGTGGGACAAAACCTGCAGCCTCGGCGGGGGGCTGCTGCCAAGACTGAACTTGAGAACCCCTGCGCTAGAAAGGTGGTCCTCCGCTTCAGGCCTGGGGACCCCTGTGGCTGAAAGTTTTTGTTCCAACCAGTTTGTCAATCAGCTACTGATGTCATTGCGTAAGTAGCTTTGTCACCCACCAGTGAGCGCGTTAGTAAATAAAGATTTAGACCGTTAGAACAACTGAAAAAGCAGATTGAAAATGATGGTGCTGCTAATGTTGATGATAATGAAATTTTTAAAAGTTATCACCATGTAACAGACAAACGCTTACCACATCTCAATAGACGGTTAGCAAGTGCAGTTTTGTAAGTCCTAGATTGACAGGAAACAGCAGCTTCCTTAATTAGGGTGGGAGTCCGATTCAAAACAGAGATTGTTTGGGATTAAAATGTGTAGCCCCTCGGCTGGACGGCACCTGAACACCACCTGGCCACGAGTGCCGAGTGTGTTACCATTCCCTCCTCCTTTCTAATTCGCACTTGCAACGTGGAAGGCAGACACGTTTGGATTGCGGTCGCCGTGTTCTGCCCTTGTGCGGAGCAGGCTTCTGTCGCACAGCTGCGCCTATTCATTCACCTGCGCATTGCTAGGCCCTGCCAACACACTTTTGGGGATCTGCGTTCATATGCCATGTGTTCTTCCTCTACACTTCCAGATTTGTGATAGGCTGTGGTTCTCTCAAACAAGTTTGTCATCATCCTACTAATTTTACAAAGTGAAAAATATTTGCTAAAATGATGCACTCATGCCTAGGCTGCTGAATGGCACACCTTTTGAATGTCGTAACTGTTTGTTGTGTCTGCCGTCTTTTATTGTAAATTCCTTGTTCATCTTACTGTCCTCCTGGAGGCCCTGGTCCAAGCCCACTTTTCATGCTGGAGCGTTCACGTCCTGTTCCCGAGTGTGTGCCCCTCTTGTCTGTCTCCACTGGGTGTTGTGACTCCATCTTGCACACTGGGAGAGAATAGATACTTTTGCTAGGTTTGTCTGTAGGGTTTAAATAAAATTCAAGATGTCCGCATCTATTAAACTTTCTTATGCTGCTACCTGGCCTTTTCCCATTTTCATTTTGTGGTCGAAAGGGAATTCAGCGTGTTTCTGTAGATCTCTAAGGATTTCTGTGAAAAGCGTGAAATAAAAATAAGAAAATAAAAGCTTTGCACTCTAATTTGTTTACAAGCACTGACAGTTGACAGACACTGGATGCCGGCACTAACTCCTAGAGAGAATTGGCTATTTCAGTAAAATGTCACCTGTGCAATAATAATGTTAAAATAAAAAGACATCTCTAGATAAATAACGATAACAAGCATGCTTATTGCTTTTTCACTTTATTGGTCTCTAGGAGAAAGTTTCAAATTCTTCTAAAAGGTGAGTAGTGCCATTCGGTAATCTGATGACGAAGCTCAACTGCACCAACTAAGGTAGGCCTAACCAATCCAATGAAGAACAGATGTTGACTTCAACAAAACCCTTTCTCGTTCTTCTCTCCTTGATCTTATGGTGTAAAACCTTCTGCTCGTGCGCAGGATTTCTTAAATGGTTCAAGCTAAGTTTGAGACAGTGGGTCTCTGATCAGTGTTGTGTGTTTAGGGGTGAGTGCCCACAGTGAGCGGATTTGCCATCTCATTTCACGATGCCCCATATTTGGTGCTTTTACTTATCTGAGCCCGACTTTCCATTTTTCCACAGCTCCTGGACAGCTGCTTCTGCTGAGAGACGAGGACGCCCCTCAATTTGATGCCACTTTGTGCCGTCAGATGCTGGTGAACTATGAATGGAACAACTTTGCCAAGTAATTCGAGTGAGGAGACCAGCCCCCACTGTGGTGAGGCTCTGACACTTATGTCTCCCCCCTCACCTTCTTGGAGGGAGTTCTGCGAGATTCATGCCCGCGCTGCCGCCTCAGAGTTTGCCCATCATGTGAAGAACTTCTTGGCTGAGAATCCCCAGTATGTGGCACTGCCAGGAGGCGCCGGAAACACTTTTTCCAGATGCTTTGCTGAGCACTTCATCTGCCACTTTGAGAGTGAAGTGGGGGGCAGCATCCTGCACCCAGGAGGAGAAGAAGTGGGCAGTGATGCTCTGTGGGCAGAGACCTGCTCCAATGAGGACTCCTCCTCTGTGACCTCACCTCTGACTGCCCAAGACCCCATCCTGCCAGTGTATGCTCCGGCCCTGCCCACGGGCTTGTCCAGTAGCCAGTCGAGGAGCTCTGAGGACATTTCGCTCTCATCCATGTCCTCATACACCACAGGGCTGACTGGACCCGGTCAGCCGCTAGGATGTAGTTCTGTGCAGAATGCTGTAGGGGTTGTTGCTGGCAAGCCAAAACTGCGCAAGCGCTTCTCTCTGCGCAGTGTGGGCCGCAGTGTCCGTGGCAGCATGCGCGGCATTTTGCATTGGAAGAGTGCAGGTAGCGAGTCCAGTTCCCCCAGCGTGGAGGAGCGTGAGGTACTGGGAGGCAGTGATGAGGGGAAGATGTTGGGTCAACCCGTGGGCCGAGGCAGCAGAAGCGCCAGTGGCCTACCCATTTCCTTATCACTGCCGCTGGCCTCTCATGCACCATCACTTCCTCCTTCATCCAGCAGCTCATCCTCTTCATTCTCATCAGAGCAGAAGGAACAGAGGAAGAGTGGCCGCATGGCTGAAAAGGCGGAACGGGACAAATGGACTCATCGCTTTGAGAAACTTCGGCTCTCTCGCTCCCCTTTGCCATCCAAGGTAGAACTGTCAGACATCCGACGAGAGGGGCTCCTGTCGTACATGGTGGCAGATGAGCTGAGTGCTGGCATTGCCTGCTATGAGGAGCAGAGCAGTCACACTACTGCATACCCAGCAGGGGTGCCTGCTTCGGCAGCAGGAGGCATTGGCATGAGGTCCCGCTGGCAGAAGTGCCGCTTGATGCTGCGCAGAGAAATCAGGACTGACGCCGTCTCGCCCGTACAAAACGCTGAGGACTACGTGCTGGAATTCTTTGTCCCACCAAAGGTAAATGAGCTCTTTAAGGTATTGGGGTGAGGTACAAACTGGAGAGTGGGAAGCCAGGGTGGAAATGCACCGTTACAAAGTACGGTTGAAGACATTAGACAAACTCCATGTGCAAGAAGGTGTGCAGGGTCATGTCGAGTGTGTTCAGGCACAACGTTGAACGTTGGCTTGATTTTCATGAGATTTTTATTGAGCAGGGTCCCAATGTGGTACGCTGCCGCACTCCACTCGCCGTTCCTTTTTGAAATGTCTCTTCACTGTGTCCTTTTACTGTAGGCCTCAAAGCCTCGTATCAGCATTCTGTGCTCAAGTATTGTGGATGTCAGAACTACTACCCCTCTGGAGATGCCAGACAAGGAGAACACTTTTGTGCTAAAGGTGGGTGGCGCCTGGGTTCCTGAGGGTGTGAGCCCACAAGTGGGGAGTCATTATTGCCCTTTCTGTCTTTGTAGATGGAGGATGCAGTGGAATACATCCTGGAGACGGTCGATGCCCTTCAGATGAGATCCTGGCTCTCGGACATTCGGGACTGCATGAACTGCTGGTCAGTGGCTGTACATCTTGCCTCTTGAAATCCGTCATTTTGCGTGGCAGGCACCGACTGTCTTGTGTGTTTTGCAGTGACCGAGATGACACTTTAGATATTTCGTGTCTCAGCCACTCTGAGAGCGTCTCGAGTAGACAGCTACCGGCTGGGCCCAGTGACCTGAGTGATCGACTCTCACAGGGTATGTTTTGGTCCTTTCTCATTTCCAATGATTGCAGCTTTGAATGAGTCTGCCGAGGAGGTGCCGCACTTAGTAACTTTAACCTTTTTTTTTTTTAAACTAGTGACAGTACTTTGCAACCTAAGAGATTCTTTTTTACTCTGGACAAGCGAATGTTCTGACAGATTGTGGGGTTCACCCTACCTTAGCTGTGTGAAGTGCACCAGTTTTTAAATGCAGTCCTATGGGCCCACTGTGGTTGCAGATTTTTGTTCCATTTCACTTTTGCTTTTTAATTAATCAAGTTGGTATTTCCCAGTTTTCCTGTTTTGGTGTCAATCCTGCAATTCCAAAACTATTTTTTTTATTGTAATAAAGCAATCATTTGTCGCAGGTGAGTCTTGGGTCAACTTCGCGGCAATTCAGCAGATATGAATAAGTGCATAAAACTTTTTTTTTTCTTTTTGACTGAATTTCAATCATTTTTTTAACTAGCAAATTCTGCTTTACGTTTACAAGCTAAGCAAACTAGTTTTGACTTGGATTAATGCATGGCAGCTGTCGCTAATGCTGACGCATGCTACAGTACATACCTTGTCACCATTTTTCTGTCATTTTGTGCTTTCGTTCTGCCGTCCTGCCAAATGTAGCTGGCCACACAGGCATCTATGCAGCAAACTCCATGACAAAGGAGCACTTAGACTGGCAGCTGGCCATTCAGCTAAGTGGGTAGCACATGCTGCTTGTAACTCTCAGTGCCCTAAATGCACATCCAGCCGTGCCTCTCAGCTTTTGGGAAGGGAACCGATACCCGGTGTGATGTCTCCGTTGTCAGGTAGCGGTAACTCTTCATTTTAAAACGTATTTATTATGGTAATATTGCTTCACTGTCATCATGTCTATGAAACATTTTTCTTTTGCTGTTTCCCACTAATGAGCAATTCTGACTTACATACAAAATGGAGTTAGAAATGTCTCCAGGAAAGGAACTTCTTCCTAACCTTCAGAGACCCACCCACCTGTACGTGACATGGTCATAATTTGGTGTTAGCTTGGTTTTTTGTTGTGATTGTTTCCCGGTTATCTGTCATTATTTTCTAACAAGCTTGATGGTAAGTCTTTTGACGTCTGATATCATTGTGTGGTATTTGTGACTGTGTCTACTCTCCTCATTGTTACCTCTCAATATTAGGCCGCAATGAAGGGTACAAAATCCACAGAAAACGGTGTAATAATAAAAACAATCATAAAAAAAAACAGAGTAAGACCTTAAGCTTTGGAAACAACACCAATATTCCTGAATTCCACGTTAATGTAAATTTCACACTGCTGCACTTTTAGAATAAAAGAAGAAAAAAGATTAGCTAATCAATGAAAGAAATCAATTTGAGGTAAAATGGCTCTCTGACTGTGAAACTGTTTGGAATAACAAGCTGCAGCCACAGGGGGCCACGGGATGAAACGTGAAAAGCACTGGTGGTGTGTTAATCCTGAACCTTCTGACTCCTCAGTCTTGATTACTGCTTAGTCCAGTTTAAGTTTTGTGTTTTCCCTAAAATGAATGTCCCAAAAGCCTCATTGAAATATGTTTTTATGGATTATATTAGCTGAGATCTGGAGAGTTTCTTGTTTGGGTAAAAGTAATTGCAAATTGTGATTTCATTTGCTTTATTAGCATTAAACTTGTTGCATTTATACGTGACTATTGCAAGTATCGGAAAGCTGGCTTCTTGGTTTTTCATTCTGGTGCAAAAACAACTACAAATTGTCTCCAGAGGTATTTGTTGCAATGTGGCTCCATATAGCAAGTATAATGTTTGATTGAAGAAAAAAAAATAAATCTAATGGGTAGGACGTTAACCGAGATTTCTTGGCTGAAAGACAGTGCTAACCATCACACCACTGTCAAAACCCATGTGGTGCCAGACGCTGGTATTTTTTTTGTCCCTACCCATAGCCACACTAGTTAAACGGATTATTTTGGTGACGTCTGACTTCACAGCAGCAATAGCACACATCACAAAATTCCGATGTTTTAGAGCTTTCAGTTTGTGTCGTTTTCACTCAGGTGGATATGGGGGACTGGGGGGAACTCAGTCAGCCTCCCCAAGCTCTGCGGAACCCCACCCACCTGAGCTGCCCCCTCGCATCCCAGTTGATGAATCTCTAGACCGACTACACGGAGGTGGAGGTGGAGCCAATGTTATAACACCTTTTGCGGAGACCCCTGATGGAACAGGTAGGTTGCTTTTTCCTTTCGGTCTGGATTCCACTGGAGCCAGACCTCTGAGTGCAGCCTGTGCTACGCTTTCATGGAGTTCAAATCAGGCATGGGAAGTTGGGTAACTGTGCCTTGCAAGAGGAGACATCGTGAAGGGCTGCAGCAGGGGAAGCAGCGCCATTTGGAAAGGGTTTCTAATCCCCCCCAGTAGGTGAACGTTCCATTTAAAGATAGCAGTTATGTAAGGTTTGGTACCCTGGCTTTCTCTTTTCTACAGGTTCCTTCCTCTTCGCTGACACAGTGGAGGTACTTGACCACTCTCTCTCGGAGTGTCCTTGGTTCCATGGGACCCTGTCACGACTTAAAGCAGCACAGCTTGTGCTGGCTGGAGGTCCTGGCAGCCATGGAGTTTTTCTGGTACGACAGAGTGAAACAAGACGGGGAGAATATGTGCTGACATTCAACTTCCAAGGAAAGGCAAAGGTGAGCCTTGATACTGGACCAGCATGCATAACAATCGTGTAAAAGTTAACAGGTTTATGTTAAGATTCTGTGATAGCATGTTTTGCAGTGAATAAAATGCATGCTAGAATGCCTCGGGTATAGAGTTTGTCTGATGTCACAACTGCAATGGATAGAACAGCCTGAGTCTGTGGGAATCCAGCACCTTACACTGGGATAGCCCGGTTTTGACATGCACCACGTATGTAATGTAGTGTCTTAAAAGTGAAGAGCAGGTGCACACTGTGCAGTTTTAGCCTGAGCTCCAGTCGCTAGCTTGGTTTTCTAATTGGTACAGAATTGCGAAACAAGGGTGTAGTGGCAGCATTTGCAAGCTAAAAGATACATTAATGTGGTTTATGGGCTGCCAATGGTGTAAAAGGTCATGCAAACCAATTCTGCATTTCAGTTCCCATTCACCAATCAGGAAGTGACACAAGTTTATGCTTATAGTCAAAAGTTATTTATTAAAAAATATATTAAAAACAGATCCTAAGGGGCGAAACCCCCAGCAGTCAGTTAAGTGAATTCAGTCCTCCCTGATATCACCAGTTAATAAAAAATACCAGAACTTTTAGTCCACTACTGCAGGTCAACATGAAAATGAAATAATAAAATGTGCATAAAGTTACAATAAATGTTTATCTGTGCACAAGTATGGAGAGCAGCTGTACTAATTTCCCCAGCTAATTATTCAAATTGCATTAAATCCCAATAACTGAATAAAATTATCAACTCGGCTGGCAGGCGAATCATCCTTTGTGTGATGAGAAAAATGAAATATGATATCGGGTCTTCAGAGAAAAATACTGAGGAGCAGTGCCCAGCAGCTAAATTCCTGAAAGCTTTATATATTTGTACCAATTAACAGATTAGCTTAAGTAACTTGATGACAGGCCCATCAAGTGAGCACTAGATAATGAGCGGAGTTACACTGAAGTGAGCGTAGGGCTGCATCAGCTGGCATTTCCAAAGGAAAAAAATGTCGAGGGTTATTTCCACACTGAAAAGAATAGGAGATTAAAGACAAATTTAGCTGATGTCTGATGAAGGTTATGCAGCGTTGTCCTTTTCAGCATGTAGCCAACTGTAGAAACTGATACACACTGAAGTATCGCATCATTCTTCATCCAATGGTATCGCCCAAACAATCTCCCTTGAAATTGTTCAAAAGTTCTCCAACCTGTCATAAGCCTGCAGTGTATAAAGTGCCAGCCTCCAATGAGCTTATATTGGCAGAATAGTGTTAGATGGCACCTGAACTCCTGATGTTCTAACCAGTGCGGAGATTGCGTAGTCTACACCTACCAGTAAACAGCATGCGTGTGACTAATAGCCTTTTGGAATTCCTTTTGCTTGCTTGCCTGCCTTTTTGATATTAATTAGGGTTAGGCTTAGGGTTAGCATTACTTCCCATACATAATAACATAGAGCCTCATTTTTGCAGATCTTTTTCAATCAAGTACTTTTGTAATATAGTGCCTTACACTGTTGAAACTGCTGCTGCTCATACTTGTACCTTGCTTGAGCACCTTACCACCGAAGAAGTAAATTCCCTGGATGTAAAGCCTTTGACCTTCTAACCCCACCCTCCTCTCTTTTGAAGCATTTGCGCCTGTCTCTGAATGAAGACGGCCAATGCCGTGTCCAGCATCTCTGGTTTCAGTCCATCTTCGACATGCTTGAGCATTTTCGTGTGCACCCCATTCCGCTGGAGTCGGGAGGAGCCAGTGACGTGACACTTATCAGTTTTGTAGTGTCCGCCAGTCGGCAGCACGGTAAGCTGGTGTGTGATATGAAGGCAGTTATGTGTTAACGTGGCATAGCCTCTTCAGCTGCACGGCCAATCCCTCGCCCGCCCCACCCTGGCATTTTTTTTTTTGCCTCTGATCGGCTGTTTTTATTCTTGTTTGTCATTGGGTCCTCTCCGCAGGCCGGGACCGCTCAGGCAGCCGATCAGCAGTGTGTGATGTCATCACCCCGCGCCACCCTGAATCTCCATCAACCCCCATCTCTGACTGTGTGTAAGTGGGACTACACCGACTTGTGTGTGTGTGTGTGTGTGCACGTGTGTTTGTCTACATGATCACAGTGTGCATCGCCAGGAATGTCTGTGTCTGTGTACTGACTCGCTCCCGTGTCTTGTTCTTACCACTCTCCCCCTTTCTCCCGTTTCTCTGTTGTCAAACAGACTTGATCAGCTCCCGTAGCCCTGCTACCCTGCCTCCCCCTCCGGCGCCCCCTCTACCACCTGCGCGACCTCCACCGCCCAGTCCCCCACAGGACAGAGAGAGGGGAAGTGAGGGAGAGGATGAGGACAGTGGGGAGAGAGAGGGGGTGACACTGCGACAGCTTGAACCTTCGCTGTCTGAGGGTGACGAGCGAGACAGTATGAGGACAAGAGCTGTTGACAACCAATACTCGTTCTTTTGAGAAATTAAGGACCATGCAGACGGGCGTGATGAAGGGGCCACGGGTCTCTAAAAAGTAACTGACATAGAAGAATGAATCCTGGCAAAGTGGACAAGGTGGAAGGAGACCTAAACGAGTGGACAAGATTGAGACGGAGGCTCCCGAAAGAACAGACGATTAAGCAAGAACAATCTTGACAGTGGGTGAGGACACGAGAGAGAGTGGCCAGGACGGGGAAGGCACAACGGAGAAGTGCACAAAAGGAAGGACTAAACGATACTAAAAGACCAATTCTTTGAGTGAAGCTCACTAAGAAGTGTGCTTAGGACAAGGAAAGAGGAGAGGGACCTCAAGATAAAGACGACAAAAGGGGCCGGAGGATCAGACAAGAGAGCGGTTGGTGAACGGTAGGCGAAGAATTTTACATGTGCGGACATGATGTGATGGCTTGGCAACTGTCTGAGCATCGAGTCGGTCTTCTTGAGTGAAAAAGACATTTGTCCCCCCTCTGGAGACACAACACATAAACACGGCCCATGGGTGGTGTGGCCAAATTTTCTTGCATTATTTAAGGAGACTGTTTCTGTCTGCAGTGCGGCTCCCACCCCGAGTTGACACTACCTGACCAGCAGGTTCACCATCTACCCAACACTTCCTCTGCAGCTGGCACACCGTATTCAAACATGGACTCCACTTGACGTAAGGGTATTCTGTCTCCCTTGGCACCTCTACCAGTTTGTGGTCACTTGCATTTCTAAGTGCCTTTTTTCCAATGGTGACATCAGCACAGGCAGCTGGCTGCGCCTACGTAGCGGCTGGGAGAAATCCGGTGTTGTGCCACATGTGTGACTTGGCTCGTTTATTTACCTCAGGCACGACTGGCCTGCTGGTCACTTCAGGAGGGACTGAGGCCGCATTCGTTGCAAAGGAGTGAATGTGGTGCCATGTGCACACGCACCGCAGGGTTGGGAGTTGGACTGCAGGCCTGTTTATACTAGTTGTGAATGTATCTATCGTGCCCGGCGCTTATTATCAGTGGTACTTTTTTGGAATTTCACATGAAAGTAATAAATAATTGGAATATTTCTGGTGCTCTCTGTTTCTCTACGTTGCGCTGATCAGGCTAAAAGTACGTGGGACCCGCGCTGCAAGCTGAAGTTTAGGCGTACGGCGCACTTGACCGAGTTCAGGCTGTGACGAGCCCACATATGCGCTACGAATTAGAAACTTTACAAAGTATGTAATGCACGTGTAAAAATGGCGATTCATTTAAACAAAAAACAAAACAATATTTAATGCAATTAGCATAAAGGGATACACACAACATCTGACCGTTTAACTGAGGAAAGGAGAATAAAGTTGAGTGTGTCGGGGCCGACGCGATCACAGGGTGGCAGCTGACCCCTCCTGGCCAATCTAAAGTCATTTATTTTGAGACTTCCTATCATGACTGCGCCCACGTTTTTGTTTCTTATCAGTCACGTACAACTAAGAGCTGTATGAGCTCCCCAGGAATGAAGCGCATGATTTCTAGTGGATAAAAGTAAGAATTGCATTGCAGGCGGCTTCTCTTGACAGCGAGGCTTCTGACTCGTTGACACGCACCTCGAACGAGATGTTTTGTGTAGTCGAGTAAAACAACCGAATCCCCTCGTCCATAAACTCCAAGTGCTTCTGGTGTTTTTGCCAGGGCGCAAGACCAGTTTGACAGCACAGCAGTGGAAGTGAGTGGCACAGTAAGATGGAGAGAAGACAAACGGAGCACAGAAGGAGAGAAATGGTACTTAATAAAACACTCTGCATTTCCACTAGAAAATAGAGGGTGGCACCGATTAAATAAGCAAATAATTATAGCTATACATAAATAATAGTGCCATGCAGACATTTTCTGATGTGTTCTAATAAGTAGGACGTCCGCACTCGACTGTTTGCTTTTCATTACAATTTAAATTATTGGTATGGGGTGAAAATTATGGGAAAGCATTTGCTGTAGGGATGAGGGTGCGGGCCGTGTCAGATTTACATCTTAAAACAACTCGCGGTGAAGGTGTGTCACATTTAAGGACCGCGGCTGCTGCTCTGGCACTACAGGTGACACTGCAAGTGAATTGTAGAGCATGACTAAGAATTAAAAGATGGTGTTTATGCTGCTTCCTAAAGTCACGTATTCAAGTAGCTCAAAGTGCCGGTCAGTTTGGCAGTCAATCGGAATGAGAGCCGGACTGTAAAAATCACGGATAACTCCATTGTATTGTGGCCCATCAAAACCTCTCCGTGATCTAAAAGTACATGAACGCTGCAGCGCCTTTAGGCCCCTTACACATTCAGTCCCTGTGGATGGCCGAGTGGCATCATGCCCACTACTTTTACTTGGTAGGGGAAACGGCGAATACTTTTCTTTTTGTACGAAGGGCTAACAAACCAAAGCCGCCATAAGCACAGCCAATCAGAAGCTCCAGTCAGGGTGTGCCAACTAAAGTTGTGATTCCTCAGCCTGAGTGCAAAGGGTCGGCAGATATAAAGTGGCGCCCAGTATTATTTCATTCATCTTTAAAATGTTTAGGAGGCCAGCAGCTCGAGACGTGCGTAAGTAAGGTCTCAGTCAGTTAAAGCTCTAAATGTGAAGGGGAGAATTTTGAGATCGGCCCTAAGCTTAACTGGAAGCCAATGTGGTGACTTGAGGACTGGCGTCGTGTGGTCAGACATTCTGGTCTTGGTAAGGATTCTTGTCACTTCTTATCCTAATGTGAGATAAACTTGAATTACGAACCCTCAGCATGAAGCATGGGATTAACGGCTCCATGCACCGTTTAACGGCATTGCAGATGTTCCAGACGTGCTAACTGAGCACAGAAGACCTTAAATGTAGAGCCCAGTCCACCACCTGCCTCCTAGGCCTCTGGGCTCTAATCCCCGCCATCTGTCGGCGGCTCGCTACGCCTTCCTTTCCTGTCTCTCTACGGCCTGACTGATGTCAGTGAGGAGCTTCACATTTCAAGTACTAACCAAAAAGCTGCAACTAACTTTGGCCATGAGCGCTGTGGCTTGTCGGGACGTGAGTAACGGATTGTTAGCAGAGAGCAGCTCCCATGATGCACAGCAGAAACGAATGAAGTATTCTCGTCGTGGGAGCAGTGTGCTCTAGCGTTTGGATAAGGTCCATACTCGTCCGTCCCAGCTGGACAACCCACCATTACGGGTCTGGCTCTGGGTGAGCATGTAGTGTTATTGCCCCCATTTCAGAAGGTGCCAACAAGCATCTTAAATAAAGTTAAAGCTTTGCTTAGAAAGAAACTCCTGAGCAGGACAGACTGCTGGCCGTTATCTGGTAGACCGATGGATGCCTCACTTTTATCTCGTTATTTCATTCTGGCTGACCACTCTGAACAGCATGAAGCCATTCTTACTGTAACCACTAGGGGGAGCTCGGCAATCAAAGAGACTTGAAGGAAGTGGATGGGGGTAAGTGAGAGGCCTGAGCAGGCCACCCTGTAGTCCGTTCAGATCAAATCAATGAACAAACGAGCGTATTTAAGATCCTAAGAGTTAACACTTTATAGCCAAGGTACTCGACTCCGGTCCTGGAGGGCCACCGCGCCGTTTTTTTAATCAGAAGCCATTTATTTTCTACTCAGTCAGTATGTTTGTTTTGGGCTCGGTTTTAGTTACTCGTTTCTTATAAATCGGAACTCATGTTGGCCTATTTTAGTGTTAAATGATTGCATTTCAGTTTTATTTGTCGCCTGTTTTTAATAACCAGCCACCAGTTAATAAGGAGGTGCAAATGTCAAAGAAGCCTCCAGCTCGAAACCTGCATGGAGTATCGGTGTTAATAAAAGCTTTAGAAATAAATGAGAGAGAAGGGAAGGACCCCAAAACATTCCAACGGAAGAGCAATCTGGACGAGAAGAGGCCATTCAGTCCAACAAAGCCTGCCAGTCCTGTCCACCTCATTTCTTCTAAAATAGTTGTCCTCCTGGCCACCACACTACTTGGTCACTTGGTCCACGTGTCTGTCGTCCTCTTCCTAATGTTCGTGTGAGATTCACACTTCACAAGTTTCCAGCGCTGTCCCCCTGTGTGTTCCTGATGAACTCATTTTAAAGTCGCCGTCTCGATCCACTGAGCTCATTCACTTCATAACTTCAAACACTTCAGTCAGGTCTCATCTTAGTCCTCTTGTGCTTAAACCTACGGATAAAGAAAACACAAAATGTGCAATATGATAAAGACGTGTCCCCCAGGGCCCGAGCTGCCAGTGTGCGAAGGTTTTGAAAGTTGGCAAACATGGCACGGTTTATGGTGCCAGTTTGTGATCCTTCATAACAGGCATCCACAGGGCCACTTGTCAGCTGATGGGGATTTGGATAAGGACAACAGGCAGGGGCCAGCGGTGGCCTGCTCTAGATGTGACATAATCCAGGTGGTCATCTGAAACGCTCCGTAAGAATATAAGGCCTGCTGAGCTAAACGCACTAATCGGGAGACACTCACAGAGGTCAATGTCTGTGGCCGAGGAGGCGATGGCACGTCCAACGGTAGAGCACGAGGTGAAGAGTCCGACATGAAACATCAGAGAAGAGAGCAAAAACAAGCAAGGCCTTCAGCTAAGCCAGCGCTGAGATGATGGCAGGTTCTCATTGGTCTCTTTTAAATCCAAGAGCGTGAACATCAGATGGTGGCCATTTTGTGATGACGTCACGCACGGCATCAACACCAAATCACATGATCGGTGTCCACGAGAAACCAGCTACATCAATAGTGTGGAGCCAAGACATGGCGTAATTGTACGAACCCGGGGCTCTTTGTGACTGTGACCTCCACTGCATGTCCATTTGGGGACACTAAGTGTAAAGCAATCTGCACTGGCATCACTGGCCGACATTCAACATGGTGCCACGTTATGTCCACACAAGCATGTTGACCTTATTGACTTTATTAACGTGAAGGTTTTAAAAGGCGTCGAGTCCACTATGACAGCAAGCACAGCACGGGCCCAGAGGGCACAAAATGGCAAACGAAATTAAGATTGGCATGTGTTAATGTCATAAGGGCCACTGGGGCAATGCCATGGCACACTAAGGTAATTGTGACGTAAAAAGGCACAAAAAGAAATAAATCCACACCCAGTCGCTCAGTCTGGGCCCAGTTCATCCATGGTGGGGGCTCAGGGGTCTGCACTTTACTTTATAATTTTTGTTTTTTTTACCTGTTCATTAAAATGAAGATTCATAAAAGTGAATATCAAAGTAGTTGGCAGAAATAAGAATCCCAAGCACCGTAAAAAAAAAAAAATACATATTGTACAATCATCACAAGTAGGAGCTTAAGCGGTGCCATAATTGAATATTTCATTTCAGGTGGTTAACGTACAACCAACGCCCCCTTTGGAGTTCACGCTGATAACGGACTAGTGCCCGGAGACGGACCGTCGGCCCCGTTTCATCTTTGGTGCGAGTGGAAAAGAGCCATGAAGTGGAGTAGTGACCGCGTCCGCCATGTCTGGAGAAATACGCAGTCAGTCCACTGGGGGGCGCCAAACCACCGACGAGCACCGCCCGCTTAAAGCCTGCCGCATTTGGCAGCTTTCATTAAACCAGGCGCCAGTGACCTGACGGGAGGACGGAATCGGACTTTTCTGCAAAACACTTTCAACCGCACTGTGCCCTCTTAATTTTTATCTGTTCATCAATTCTAACGCTAACGCTCTGGCCATCAGCGCGCGAGAAACACGGCGTCATATCCGGTTCCGCCAGCATGACCGTCTCATGGGTACATTTGACAAAACGCGCAGTCGGCGATCACCCGGAGTCTTAAAAACCGGCAAGGTGAGTGTGGCGTTCGTCTTTGTGATTTGTGCCAACGTTGCTGTAATTGCACCGTAACGACTTCGTCCTGCTGATCGAGAGCTTTGGAGTTGTAGTTTGAGAAAAATGTTGACGTGTGCGTGAAGTCAGCGCGAGTAGGATGCTGTCACACTTGTCCGTCGGTTCAGCGAGACCCTCAGAGACACCAAAATCTGTCGGTAGCGCAGGCCTTTGGGCCCCCAATCGGATGCCGTGAAGGCCGAGACACCGCGGACGGAGGGCTGGTGTTCGTATTGTCGGCTTTGTGCTGCGCAACTACTGGGCCGCCACATCCCCTTCGAAATCTGACCGTTTTAGCCGCCAGCAAAGGGCAATTACTACGGTGTCCAGTACAAATGACAAAGGCAGGAGGATCCTGGACGGTCCAAGTCGAGACACTGGACTCGTGTTGTGGGACCCAGAAGTTTCTCATTCGTGTTCAGCACATTTGAACATCTCGCTACTTCAATATTAAAGTACAGTTAAGATAAGAGCGCGATCGATGACATCAAAGATTTGGGGGTCCAGCCAGGTGACCCCATTTAATCAAAGAGTCCAAAGGAAAAGATTAGGACTGGCACTGCAAGTCGTCTCCATGAAAGATCGTCGAGTCCGAGCGCAGGGTCTAAAATGATGAGACACGAACGAGAAAGGGCACTAGGGGGGCAAAGGGTAAAAAATAAAGAATTCAAGTTAAATATCAGCCGTGTTCCAATTAAATCAAATGTCTAAAATCGTGTGCCTGAGGTAGCCTGCTGGTTTTATGCCTAGCAGTTTATTTGTTGTGGCGCGGCTCACAGGACCCGAGGACCCAAGGGGATGCCCACGTAGAGGGTGGGACTGGACCGTGTGTCTTTCAAGGGGGTGCCAATCAGGACCCCAAGCTGTTTCGTCATGTGGTGCCTGCTGCCCACCCTGACCTGACTTCATTTCTTGTGCAGTGGAATGCCTTGAACCCTCATAAGCCCCTCGTTGTGGTGCCAGTCCGATTGCCAAGCCCAGTAAATCTGACACACAATTCAGTAACAGAATCACAAAATGTTTTTTCAGTCATTAATGTCACTGTCACATCCACAGAATCCGGCGAGCTCATCAACGTGCCCCGCGTCTCCAGTGCCATCATGTCAAGTAGGACCACCTGATCTCAAAACTTCAGTCTTCTTCCGTTAAAAAATCTCCGAGTGCCCTTTACAGTGCTGCCCACAATTAAGAGACTTACTCAATGAAAAGACTTTGAAAGATAAGATTTGAAAGCAGGAAGCGTCTGACAAGCGGGCAGGATGTGGCACCTCCGACGTTTGTGTGGACAGTAGTGGGCTGCCGAGGTTAGGGTCCTGTTAACCAGAACAAGAACCGCTCGGGCACGCCGCGGTCAACTGAAGGAAAGCCGCTTGAGATGTCAATAGTAAGTTGAAATGTTCGATTCTAAGTCGTCGAGGTTTCACCCGCGTGTGCGCATCTCGCCTCAGTAAGGCTGACGGTGTGGCGGCCATCGAGGATGGCGTGAGCTCAGGACCGTAACCCTCGTGGCACGTGCAAGTCCCTGCGCTGTACTTGAGCGATGGCAGACATGCCTGGCCGGCACCAAGGTAGACGTATAGGAAGGTTTGGACCTCGCGCGTCTTCTGTTGCCGTTTATCCATAAATGAGATGACTGCACTTGTCTGAGTTCGGGCCTGGTCCTTGCACGTGCCCTCAGTGGGGGTCCTGCACCCTGCCAGTGGTCCAGGCGCTGGCCTCCTGCTGGTAGGGCTGACGTTGCTTTACTGTCCAGTGTCATCTCCAGGACACTGCGGTCGGCTTGTCTTGTGGACCCTCCTCCTGGCAGGTTGCACTGGGTGGTCTCCAGTTCATCGTCACCTTTTTGATGCTGCGTTTGTCCTTTCTTTAACAGACGTTTTCTTGCAGACCCCGCTGGCAGCCTGCACTCCCATCCCGGTCACCTACTTGGATTGATGAACCCGCCGGTGGTCTTTGACGACGCTGATGCTGCCTCGCCGCTTTTGTCTCTGTCGCCGTGCTCGCCTCCAGTTCCTTTCCGCAAGGCTAATAGGACAGAATGTAGGCGGTGACCAGTACGATGTCATCGTGGTGGGCGGTGGTCACGCTGGCACCGAGGCGGCGGCGGCAGCAGCGCGGGGAGGAGCGCGGACTTTATTGGTCACTCAAAAACTCGGCACCATTGGTGAGATCCTCTTGGTTATTTAGAGCCAAGTGCCCAGTTTGGTTGTCAAGCTGATGGTCTTCGTCTTTCTTCTAGGGACGCTTTCCTGTAACCCATCGTTTGGTGGCATTGGGAAGGGTCATCTGGTTCGGGAGGTGGATGCACTGGATGGTCTCTGTGGACGCCTGTGTGACCAGACGGGGATCCACTTCAAGGTCCTGAACCGCAGCAAAGGGCCGGCCGTGTGGGGGCTGCGCGCGCAAGTGGACCGTCTGCAGTATCGGAGCGCCATGCAGGTGGGAAGCATTTGTACGGATGGCAGGGCTCTGCGCCACCCCACTGTACTCACTGTCCACCGGTGTCCTTCTGCCCGTTCAGAGAGAGGTCTGCGCCACAGCGCTATTGAATGTGCGAGAAGCCTCGGTGGAGGACCTGACGGTGGAAGACCCCGACGCCAGCAGGCCAGGGTTAGCCAGAGTGACGGGGGTCCGTTTGGGTAAGACAATTGGCTTGGGAACTGTCTGTGGGGCACCATCACACTTTCTAGGCCTTAACCGCTGCTCGTCCTCCGTGTTCCAGGTGACGGCGCCATCGTTCTGGGCCGAGCAGTCATTTTAACCACGGGCACTTTCCTCTCGGGCTCCCTGAAGTTTGGTGCCAGTAGCGTCCCTGGCGGCAGGCTTGGAGAAGCCCCCTCGGTGGGTCTGTCTCTCTCCCTCTCAGAACTGGGCTTCACCAAAGGCCGTCTGAAGACGGGCACCCCGCCACGCATTAGAAAGGAATCGGTCAATTTTGACAAGCTGGAGGCCCACCAGGGCGACGAGTGCCCGGTGCCATTTAGCTTCATGAATGCGGAAGTGGCAATTGAGGTGAGGATGCCCATGCAGCCTTTCCAGCTGTCCTGTGTGAGTTCAGGTGGACCTTGTGCCAAGAGAGTGTGTGGGTCCAGTGCCAGCCTAACTTAGAAATGTTTGAAGATGGCACTGGTGGTCAGGGTCTGTCCTCGGGGACCCCAACCGATGTTGCCACCAGTGTGTCATTCTTACCTTGAAGTGATGTCAATGTTTAGTTACTTGGCCTACAGGGTATTGTGTGCCACGGCTGTAAATGCTGACGTTCGTTTAGCCATTTGTCTGTTTTATTGACTCTTTAATTATTGGAGATGCTGAAGATTAGCCGTGCAGGCGGAGGTGCAGATGGCACAGGAGGCTAAAGGACAGCAGCCGATCACCATGGCCCTGAAGTCTCGGCTCCTCTTTAGGTTCGTCAGCATTTGGATGAAACCCAGCAGTGAAGAAGAACCGTAAAGGTGATGGCGAAGAAACCCTCAGAAGCTGCAGCTTCGCCGTACAACAAGGGCAGCCGCCTAAATCCCGCGATCGGCTGCTGACGCTTTTCTTATCTCACTTCGGGCGGGCGGGCGATGGCTCAGTTTCATGGGGCGTCGCCAGGGCTGCACTTGCCGTCCTCATCTTGTCATTTCTGTGTTGTGTGTCTCAGTCTGACAGCTGACTTTTGTCCCCACTGACCAGCCCAGCCAGCAGCTCCTGTGTCACCTGACATACACCACACCGGAGGTTGAGAATGTCGTGCGGGACACCCTGGCAGCCAATGATCACGTCCAGCAGGACACCAAAGGCCCTCGGTAAGTCCCCGCGTCGACTCCCTAATCGATTTAGAGCCCCCCCTTCTCTCTATATATATGTTTGGTACTTTGCCCACTGTGTCCTCCCCAGTCCAGGTCACTCCATCTTGCTGTACGTTCCTCTCGTGCCCAGTACAGGTACTGCCCCTCCATCGAGTCCAAAGTGCTCCGCTTTCCAGGCCGTGCTCACCAGGTGTGGCTGGAACCCGAAGGCCTGAACTCTGAGCTCATTTACCCACAGGGCTTGTCGATGACCATGCCAGTGGAGGCGCAGGTGGCTCTGCTCCGTCACATCCCGGGCCTCGAAGCCGCAGACATTACAGCTGCAGGTGCGGATGTGTTTCTCAGGTGGGGTCAGAATGGGCCCTGACTAGGACCCGATGACGTGAGCCCTCTTTGTGTCCCTACCAGGTTATGGAGTGCAGTACGACTACCTGGACCCTCGGCAGCTTCACCCCACGCTGGAGACCCGTAAAGTGCAGGGCCTCTTCATGGCCGGGCAGATAAATGGTACCACGGGGTATGAGGAGGCTGCTGCACAGGTAGGGCTGCATTTGGATTCTGAAGAGGCTGCTGTTGTGACAATTCCCAAATTGCTTACCTGGACGTTGCTGTATTGCAGGGCATTGTGGCTGGCATCAATGCATTTCTGCATACCCGTTCACTGCCACCCTTCACCATCAGCCGCACAGAGGGCTACATTGGGGTGCTTATCGATGACCTGACCTCACTAGGGGTCACCGAGCCATACAGGATGTTCACCAGCCGGGCAGAATTCCGAACCACACTGAGACCAGACAACGCCGATCAGAGGTTGACAGAAAGAGGTGAGCGGGCATCACCAGTGACCCCTTGGAGGGCTCCAGCATCGCTCTTGATCTTGCTTCTCTTTTCCAGCTTATCATCAAACTGGCTGTATCTCTGGTGCCCGGGTGGTGACTGCCCGCCACGTAGCCTCACGGCTTAGCGAGGGCATCGCGCTGCTCAAGTCTCTGTGTCTGTCCAGTTACCGGTGGAAGCAGTTACTGCCCGAGGTTGGCATCAGCCAGGAGCGGAGTGGACACATGAGGTGAGAAACAGTTGCCCATTACAGTCGCAAGGCTCGAGCTCAGGGGCGCAGATTTTCACGTGTGCCCCTCCTTTAGCGCCTTTGACGTGCTGCAGTACCGAGGAGTGAGCCTGGACACTTTAGCAGCTGTGTTTCCACAAGACCTGGTGCCATTTCTGGACCTGTCGGATCGAATACAAGTTGAAGGTGAGTGCTGTCCCCGTCCTCCCCCTGTCGACCACTAACCTCAAACTTACTTGCCCGCTTTATTACCCAGCGCTATATGAACCGCACGCCGAGCAGCAGAAGCTGGACATGGAGCAGGTCCGCCGAGATGAACAGCTGGTCCTGCCTACGGATCTCGACTACCTTCACCTACCCGCCTCCCTGTCCATTGAGGCCCGCGAGGTTTTGCATCGTCACCGCCCTCCTACGGTGAGTACATGCTGGGGGAGAGAAGGGTGGCATTGGGTGGCCTCTGGTCTCATTTTTGCTTTCTCTCTCAGATTGCTGCAGCCACTCGATTGCCTGGCGTTACCCCGGCTGCCATCATGCACTTGCTGTACTTTCTTAGGGCCAGTGGGCAGCAGAAGGAGGCTGGTGGGCCGCTAGTGGAGAGATAGCAAAGGAGCAGAGAGCGCAGCCATCCGTCACTCTTGGAGCTCTTTATTTAGTGGTTTTTTCTTAAACATGTACAGACTCACTCTCGCAACACTTTAAAATAAAATCGACAGGAATTCAAGTCTCTGTGCCCGACTCTCCTGGACCCACACAGGGTGCCGAGGTCCGTGGTGGGGAAGGATGTGCTTTTTCCTCAACAGAGGAGAGTTGTGTCCCCTCTCCATCCTGCATCTGTCACCCTGAGCGATGGAGAGAACATCTTGTCCTGCGAGGGCAGCAGCTTGACATGATGAGGAGATTCAGCGGTGCTCACACACCAGTTTGCCTTGCTGGTGCACGAGATCAATGTGGAAATTAAAACTAAAAAAGTGGGGAGGCTTCTTGACGTTTGCTTACTTTGCATCTACCTGCTACTCACACGATGAATGTGGTGGCAGTGGCTGAGCGGTCATCAGCAGTCTGTGGCCCTGTCCCTAGGAGGCCAGGTCTGGAGTCCTTGGCTCCGCCTCACAAGGCGGAGTCAGGCTTGACAGCTTATTGAGGGTGGTGGTTGGGGGGGGGGAGAGGGGGGCCAGGGTGTTATTTCTTGGGTTTGGACTTCGCCGAGTTTCGTGGTGGTGTCACGGGCCGTGCTGAACCCATACCACCGCCGCCATAGGAGAAGAGTTTCTTATCAGCAGGCTTGAGGATCTAAAAGAAGAAGAAAAGAAAGACGTCAGCGTCTGAAGGCCTACCTGATGCAGGGTTCCAGGAACGTGATGCTCTCCGGCACTCTGCTCTTGTAGCCTCTGTACAAATCTCCCCAATTCATTTACCTAAACGGTGAGACGGTCGTGTAGTTTGACATCCCCATCGGCTCAGTCAGACCAGCCTGCAACTGGTCCCTCCATCTTTAATTTGTCTTAATTCATGACAATGGGAATGCATTTTACATCAAGCAAACTAAAGCCAGGCCTGCATGTTTATGGTACCTGACAGACAGAAAATGGGAATAGAAGGACAAGACCGTAGCTGGAGTCGCTCGCCATGCCTGAGAAACCTTCAGACAGTACAGCAGCAAACCAGCAATACTTCAGAAATGTAAAAATATGCTAAGAGCCAGAGGTGGGCTTGTAATCGGTCAGTCAGTCATTAAATCGAACCTCCTCAAAGCAGTGTGCTCATCTGCTGGCACAGGGGACCACAAGTAGTGTGTGGTGTCCATCTCTCATGTTTAAGATTGAGGTGGTGAACGTGATAGGCGTTTGCAGTAATTGGCACTAGCTAAGACTCTCGTAGTAACCTCGCTAATCTGAGTGGGGAGCAGTCGTGGTGTAAAATGAGTTCTTAAAACGCTGGCAGAAGTACTGGACCCAGCGCATGCACCCGTCTTGTACCAACTCCCATCCTGGTAATCAATGCAGCGGCATGGACTATACCATTCCTGCCCAACCCTTCCCGATTTACATCGGTGTGGTAAGTGCTGGCTTTTAAGAGACTGCTCAAGTGCACATCTTGAAACCACAGCCCAGCGTCGAGCCACTTTTACCTTTTCAGTGTTGCTAGGGCACATTTGAACCCATTTATGAACGCTGTCACCACAGTGGCCATGGCAATGACTGCAACTTAAAAACGAGAGCAAGCGCTCATCCACTGCCTTTGTCAAACTCTTTCATAAGTTGGTGTCACACACGGGGTTCTTCATATAGAGGGCCAGAATAACAGTAGACGTTTACGCAGCCCTGGAAGCCACAAACTTGCTATGTAATTATTTTGGGTGGAGGTCTCCACAAAGATGTTCACTTTGTCACAAGTAGGAAACAATCTAAAAACCTGCAGTTCATCACTCATGTACAAGAGGTGAAAATGATTTAATGGTATTGATCAAGGGGATGCTCCCTCCTGGTGATTTCTGATCAGGTACTTCTACTAGGCCCGCCGGCCGGCCTGTGACATCACTACTCGGATCTCTTCAATGAACTGCCTGCCTTATCGTACCATGGGGCGACTTTTTGTTTTATTTTAATATAAATATCTGCACTTCTCGCTTATAAAAGATAAAATGTGACTGTCCCTCTTGAAACTGTCAGAGCACTGTGCTGCCCCCCACCAACCCTTCAGATGTCAGTGCCGGCTCATCTCTCTTGCGTCTCCAGGTTTCTACAAACAGACATGGCAAGGGTAACTGCGCTCTGTGCAGCAGCTGTGATCTTTCGCTTTCTATTTTTCTGCCTCATCAGCACAAGGTCACAACTTCTCAGATATAAAGTAGTGCAGCAGTCTGCCTGCTGTTGGCATTCATGGTGGTCTGTTAGGCTAAATTTGCACAAGTGAAGCACTTTCAGGCAAGATCTCCATACACACTCATGGTTGATTTGAATTGTTTGAAAATGACTCTGAAGTGTCAAACAATTCAAGAAGGTATGAGTTGAGGATCAAAATGGAGTCACGTTTTATGTGCACTATGAATGTGCCCCATGTGATCATTTGACCGGGCTGCTATCTAAACCTTCAGCTGGCCAGCTATGATTCGCCATTTCATCAAAGTATTGCCCACATAAGCAGACCATCCACTAAAGTAAGAGTGATGGGCTAAATCTTAAACACAAGCCGAGCTCTCATTTGTGATGCTCACCTGAAACGAACACATGAGGGTCTCATCCACAGTCATCATTGCTCCAGCGTTATCAAACTCGCCACAATAATTGGGTGCTGAGAACAAGGTGACCAGCTGCCTCTTTGCAAAGAATTCATAGCCATCTTCTACCACCTACAAAGAAAAATGGCAGACAGTTACAGCACAAGCCAAGCTAGTGCCCGGTGCGTGATGCCTCTGGTAAAGGCTTCACAAAGCT
Organism: Polypterus bichir lapradei; assembly: GCA_026402145.1. NCBI lineage: Eukaryota > Metazoa > Chordata > Cladistia > Polypteriformes > Polypteridae > Polypterus > Polypterus bichir. The sequence continues at coordinate 119,294 of JANRMT010049829.1, forward strand.
CACCTGATGTGCCCTGCAAATGAGATCCATATCATGTTTGTGCAGGAACTTGGCCACAACGTCTGCTCCAAATGTGAAAGACACCCCCCGGTCATTCTCGCCCCATCCCAGCACATCTTTATCAGGATCAGCCCAAAGCAGGTCACACAGCAGGCCCTGATCCGGAACATCTGTAGGCCGCATGACACGACGGACCTGCTCCATGGACTGGAGGTCGGGAGACAAGCCTGTGGGGTAGATACATTGAGGACAGGGATGTCAGTGTCACAAGTTGTGGCTTGTAAAAATGAAATGAAATAGCTCATGAAGATAATTCCAGTACCAAATTCAAATATGCATTAGTAGCTTCTCGTCCTCCCATGTGTTATACGGCCATCATAAGGAGCCTTTCTGGTCCTAGACGTGGCTGCCTTGCAGCCCCTTCACCTGTAAAGTTCTCCTTTCCATGTCTCACTCCAGTGAAGAGTACCCTGCTATGTCCAGATTTCTCCATAATGGTCTTATAAACATCTTACAACACTCTAGCCGAGGTGCTGCACACAGCTCTCCAAAAAACCCAACGGCGCCTGCCACACCATCTCGCAACTCTCTGCAGTCTGAACACACCTAACTGGTGACACAGTAGGAGTAAGGTAGAACACAAAATGGATGACTTGACTTGGGATGCCAAGCAGCGTGGAGGTGTAACTTTTGCAAATGGAAACGGACTGGAAAAGTGAACCAGGCACTAAACTTTGGTTTTTGAAAGGCGTCACATAAGCATTCTGATGGATCCGTCTCCGTTTTAAACTTGACCCTGTGTTTTGATAAACGTAGCCCGGCTGGTTTAAAGTATTCTTATTGCCTCATGCGCAGTCCAGTGCAATTCTCACAAGAAGTTAGGGTTAGGTTTAGGGTTAGCACTTCATCTCAAAACACCTGGTGTGCCTAAGCCTAACCCGTGTGCTTGTGTGGTCTGTAATGCTGGCGCTCACTTGTACTTAGAGAACAAATTAAATACAACACTAACATGGAAGGCCTGCTGTAACAATGGCTGCACTCAAGAGTCAGTATTTTTTTGATGGAAATGAATGTTTTGTGCTCTATTACATGTTTAATGCATTCGATTTATGGAGAGAGACTGTGACTATCAATTTAATTATCTTTGTGGCGTATGGCAATAAAGTAAGTCAGTAATAATTCAGTTAGGGGAGAGCAACATGGAAAAAAGCTTACAAGATTCTAAGAAAATTGGGCTTTCTGGAAATCATTTTGTTATAAAGAGAGGATTCTGACCTAGCAAATGAGATAACAAGGTGGCCATGCTGTGGAAGACTCCGAGTTAAGAGCTGACCGTATGTCATCAGTGCACTCAGTAGAACTCCAGATAGGCAGAGAACCTGAGGCAGGCTTTCAAGGTCTTAATGGCCAAATATTCCAGGTGACAGGGCTGGCAAAATATGTATTTTTAATTATTTAAAGGTGACGCGTCTGTCCTGTTCAAACTGACGCCAACTCTTTTAAAGTCATTTTTCAACATTTGCATTATCAACTATACCTGCAGGGTAAACTCGGTTCACTTACTGAACAAAAACTGCGGGCTCCGAGTTTCCAAATGACAACAGTTGTGCATATACGTCATACACAGCGAGTTTATCTTGCACAGACATTTAGAAAGGTATTACCTCAAACAGCTATTAATCTAATTAGAAGGTGGATGTGGGAGAAAGTCAAGGCTACAGCCATATTATGTTTTATTTCAGGAGTGATCATCAATAGGATAATAAAATATAACAAAGATTAAGACTGGTTTTACAATGAGTATTTCTTGTTACAGCAAGCGAAAACAGCATGTCACTTGGGCAGCTGCAATGGCTCAGTTTCAGCCAAAATATTAAAGTTCCAATAAGAATTTCAGAGGCTCCTCACTACAGATGTTTCCTTGGCACCAGCTCGGTTTTATACACATTCACCAATCCTGGGAAAATGTCATGCAATTTATTCACTCTGCAACTTTTTAAACCAAGCAGCACTTCATCTTTTAATAACCTAAAATTGTAAACCAAACTGCTGGGTAAAGCCAAGGCTGCATGTATTTTGAGAGCGAATGTCTGAAAATGGCAGGCCTTCCTATCTTGCACTGCCTGCGAGTGTTTCAGGTTAGAGTTTTTGGTAAAATGCAAGACTGGCTGTTGATTTGCTATTCAGCTCACACAAAAGCATCTGAAGATTTGCTCTAATTATTTATTGTGAAAATAAACAAGTGATCCAAAATCGCCTCTGACTGCCAAGTGTCTTTTATAATGAGAGAAGGTGAAAGGTCAGCGTTACCATCACATCTTAGTCAATTTGCATAACAAAGTTAACTCCAAATCCTCCTACTGGGAGCTGCCACTTGTAATGACGTTTGTGTGAATCCTCCCATTTCACATTTGCATTACACACGAAAGTAGTGTGAATTCAGAGGATTTGCACTTTCTGCATATTTTAATCACTGCACCTCCTTCTTGATTGCTCCCTTTCAACTAAAATAGGTTCGACTTTTTCATTTTTAACAAAAGATCACCTTTTGGCATTTAGAAGTCTTTTAACTGGTGCTTTCCAGCGCTTCTATGCCCTACAGCTTCCACTAAAAAACAACACTGAGCACTACAGAGACGCTGGTTTATCATTTTTCCGTTCCTATGGGTTTATATTTTCTTCTCATCTTTGGCATTAACTTGAGCTGTACTGTAGGAAGTGTCCACTGGAAGCCACCATAAATCTCCTCAACCGTCTTTATATTCATAAGCTCATCCCACTTTAACCTTTGTTATCTATTATGAAATTTACCTTTTCAAAATAAATTATTTTACATCTTGCCGAAACACTCACGATTCACATCATTACCATCTTAAGGTCCTACTGGAAGCTCTACAACATCTAGGATCTTAATTATGAAATAGTATATAACATTGAGAAAGGCTTCTTCTCACACCAGTATGCCAACACACCAAGGTAGAAGCCACAGGGACCACATCTATGAATTTCCGCTATTGTGCTCAAGGACTGGTTGGGCTTATCCCGTATTATTTGGTAAGCTCACCCATTTCTACAACACCCCAATTTAAACCTTGGTTCCCTGTTACTATACTTCAGCTGAAAGTTAAAGAATGCCTCAAACACAAACCCAGCATCACGACTATGAGCCAGCAGCTGGCTACCTGTTTGAGCTCAAATGTGCTCTGTAAGAGGCAGCTAGTCTTCATATGAAGCAGACTCGCCTTACAAGGAGACTTGCCCGAAGTAAAATGGTTTACTTCACACTTAACTGCTGAATTCAAATATCTGTTACATTCATTGTGCATGGCATCATGTGCTTTGGTCTGATTAATGATCTTGAAAATGGGTGCATCACGCTAAAGGTTAAACTGCACAGCAATATGTAAAGTCATCTGAAAAAGTGCAATATGCATGTCTTCTTCTAAATGGGTTTGCTCAAACTCTCCTTTTTCCTCAATATACAGTAAATTTGCTTTCTAGCCTTTTCTTTTGTTAAACGTCTACGTGTATATTAAGCAGTCTTACCCACTAATTGGAAAGGTTAGCTAATAAAGTCCCATCGGAGTAATGCAATCAAAATTATCTGTATTTTTATATACAAAGGTGAAGATTTTTTTGTTTTGTGGCTGATATGTTTTTCTATTTTTTTTCTCATTTCTGTCATTCACATATGCTGTACGTGACTACGTTAATTTTTTCCTTTTGGCATAATAAAGTTTAACTTTCATGTCACTCTTGGGAGTGCACACTACATCTAAGGACTTAGCCAGGAATTCTGGAGGCACTTTCTCGAATCCCGAGAGCATAAGCCCACCCTCCAGCCAGGCAGACATACCTCCATGGCAGCAGAAAATCTTCTCGTCCACAATTGCCGCTACTGGCAAGCAGTTGAAACAGTCCGTGAAGGTTTTCCACAACTTGATATTATATCTTCGCTTGCCTGTGAGGAGAGAGGAAGAAATGCGCAAAGGCACACTTTTAAGAAGAGCAAGCATGTGCAAAGCCTTCTGATGAAGAATCAGACGCCAATTCATTCTGCCGCTGCATTTACCCCCATCCATTGCCTCACTATAGACAGGCTTCAAGTCTCCAACTACCAATACAACTTAAAACTAACTTTAAAGAAGAAATAACATTAAGTCAGTCCAGATAAAAAAAACTGCTAAAAGGGATTCTATTTGCTCAGCTCCATCCCACTTTGGCATGGATATCCAGGCTGCACAAAAATAGTATCTGTAAATGAATATATACAAATAAATACTCACACTCGTCATAGAATCCATAAATACGGTTGATTGATGCACACTCATGGTTGCCCCTGAGTAGGAAGAAGTTTTCTGGGTATTTGACTTTATAGGCAAGCAGCAAACAGATCGTCTCCAGCGACTGCTTCCCACGGTCCACGTAGTCTCCAAGAAAGAGGTAGTTGCTCTCTGGTGGGAATCCGCCATACTCGAACAGTCGGAGCAAATCATAGTACTGACCGTGTACATCCCCTTAAATAAAAAGGACCAATGAAGGTGATTAAGCAAGAGAGGTGCACCAGGAGACAAAGAGAGAACGGTCAGCATTTAAATCATCAACTCACCACAAATCTTTAGGGGGGCCTCAAGTTCGAGCAAGATAGGCTGGCTGAGGAAAATCTCACGGGACTTAAGACAGAGGCCACGGATCTCATTTTCAGTTAGCTGAACATTTTTTCCAGGACGAGAGCCTTTGACTAGAAGCAAAAGACCTTGGTCAGAAATGTTGAATTTCACCTAAGACCGTTCAATCACTCAACCCTCCTAACACAATGGAGCTTTAGGAAACATATTAATGTTGATACAAAATGCCGATAAGCACTACTTTACACACAAAATGAATCCAATTGTATTTTCTGAATGTCAAATTGTCTCTGCAGCGTCCACTCAAACTGCACTCTGGGACGCCACCCTGCTCTGTAGCAGCACCATATTCTCCACAGGACAGTCTCTCCAAATATCATCTAAAAATGTTCCCCTGGTTGAGAAGATTTCACCATGAAAACTAACAAAATGATTGTTTGCTCACTATGTAAAACATGGCTGGTGTTCCACATCGGCACTATTTTCATGCACAAACACCAGGGGCCTCACATATAATGCTATGCGTAGAATTCACACTAAAAAAGTGGCATATGGGCAAAAGCGGAAATGTGCGTAGGCATAAAAAAATCCAGATGCACAAAGCCGTGCGTAAGCCAACTTCCACACACTTCTGCTCCATAAATGCCAGTCAGTGTGAAGTAACCCACGTGTATGCGCCTGCCACCCCACCCTGACTCCACCCAGAATTCCACATATTTTACATTTTTGCAAATCAATATAAATAACCCCTTCCATTCAGTTTTTGGTTAAAAGACAATGGCAAAAGCACGTGGAAAAAAAGAATTTCAGTGAATGCAAAGTGGAGGCGAGGAAAAACGCACTATTTGTTGGCTTACGCAATGGTTAAGCAACAAAAGTGTGGCGGAGACACTCGAAAGTTCAAGTTCAGAAAGTAACACAGTGCCCGAAATAAAAAAAAAAAAAAAAAAGAAGTGGTCAGATATCACAGTCGACGTGAAAAGGCAGCCCGCCGTCTGCTTATCCTATTTCAGACAACATTACAAGCGCTGCCCCCCGCGGTGACGGTGCTGCTAAGCCGAGCTCGTCTTCGGGCGCTGGCTGCACTCACACCTCTGCCATCTGGCTGTGTGCAGACGGACACAAAGTGCAATTGTGGATGCTGTAAGAGATGTGGCCAATGAACGAAGAAATAGAAGGGCTGTATTATGTTAAATTGACCACAATTTAAACAAACTGGTTAAAAAAATCAAAGCTGCATCCGATTACCTGTTTTTACATTCACACAAAGTTGTATGGAACGCTTTGGCTGATCATTTAGTGGGTTAGGCGGGTCATCATAGTGCATCACAATGCGACACGCTTTCTGTGGACTATAGAGCAGCACGTTAATAAAGTGGAAATACATTCTATAAGCAAATTCATCCTCCGATGGTGCCTTTATAGTGCAGCATCGGCGCTGAGCGACACGACGGATTGATTCTCTTTTCTTTATATGCCTATGTGAGGGGACTTGCGCTGCTTTATGCTGCACCTATTTAGAAAAAGCACCTGTGACTGTACAGAGTTGCCATTTTTATAGGTCCTCCAGCTATAGATGATGTAATGGCAGCTCAATCTTTTGGCAATTCATCCCTGGCTGATGTAACTTGTCCAGCGCCGTTGCCATAGCGATGTACACACAGTTGACCAATCCGATTACATTTGGAAAACTGGACATTGCTGTGAATTGTGCTTTGATGTTTTGCAGTTCAAACACAGTGTAGGGAAATCTTATCTGTCCGGATGACAAGCGGATAATACCATCCTATACCACTGGCATGGCGCGACTCAGTGATGTTTGTGAAATACCCGAGTGGTCGTCAAGTTCATGTTGAAAAGCTCCTGTGGTTAAAAACTGGAGAGTGGACAGAACTTACAATGGAGCAGGTAGAACTCGAGTCCTCAAAGTCTGCCTTTGTAAAGCTGGTGCCAGTTCAGCACACAACACCAAGAGGGGAGTTCTGGGAAATCTAAAATGACTAAGAAGCCAGTCATCATCATCATCTCTAAATACGAGGCGCTCTCTTCTAATTCTTCCATTTACGATGTCTTCTAACAATGCTATAGCAGCTATGCTCGTTGGAATAGTTTGGCCATTCCGTGCACCATTATATTGTTACAGAATGATTACAATCAAGTGAATTAAATTTGTAAACGATATGCAATTAATTTTAGTGTATTTGATAAATCCCACGTCATTGATGCGAATATGAAAAAGAAAAGTAAACGCTGGATGTCGCCAATTTGCAAAAGGTGCGTATGCAAGGTAGGGGGCTACCATGAAAATGTGCGTGGTTTTACGCCAAGTTTGGTTTTTATACATCTCAAAATGTGCGAGGATATGGAAGAACGCAACATTTTTGTGCATTCATACCGTCTAAAACACAAGGCCCAAGATGAGGAAACGCTCAGCAGAGGACATGACATCAGTACCATGCGCGACCCGATTTCTTTAAGCTGTCTAACAATTGTACTTTCAGGGATATGAAACCAATCAAGTTCAATATTTTTCAATTCAACATTATTTCTTCACAATACACAATATATAAACATTTGCCGTAGGCAATTGTGCTCCAAAGTCCAGTGATTTTTATACATTTTAAAAATATCTTGCCCACACTGCTGGAATCACATTGGAATTAAAAGAGCAGGGGTCTAGCTGGAAAACAAAAGTCTTACAACTTACCAAATATGCCCAACTTCAATTTCAAGCCAAGACAGTTGTTGAGTACTGATCTGCATCTTGCAAATACACACACAGTAAAATAGCTTACACGGTCATTTTTTGGTTCAAAAAACATCAATAGTATGAGAGTCAGCCATTTTAAAAGAAAACCGGCTGTGCCCGCCACCTCAGCACTTAGTCTTCTGTTAACCTTTCATCTCTAAAGACGTGGTTTTCATCCAAATCAGACCAAATCACAGACAACTGCTCATGTCACATGGCTTGTTTTGTTTGGATTTACAGTACTTCTATATGTACGTGTGAACTCACACAAGCGAATATCCTTACCTAGAGAAACACAGTTCCAGGAATATGCAATAAAAGTAGTTTTTTCCATATCTCTTTATTTGTCACAAGCATGCGTGGAAACACAAGAGGCATATTTTCTTTTACTGAAACTGAAAAAGGACGTATTTGGTAAGTTTTAGTCTTTTATTTTCCAGTCGTTTCATGTCTCAGTGTTTCCATTGTATACCGCCAGTGCAGTCAAGATACTTTTTAAAATCTATTGAAACAGCTGGACTTGTGTCATATTGAATTGTGTTTCAATGTATACACCATGTTTGCTAAAAAATAAAAAAAAAAAAAAAAAAAACACTTTGAATTGAAAAATACCAAACTTACCCTTTAACTCAAGAAGTTCGCACTGGTGGGTAGCATTGGGAAGAAAGGGTCGCAGAATTTCTTGGAGTACCACAGATTGATGCAGTAGGTTAGTCTGCTGAACACGCTTGCCAGTTGCCACCCTTATCACTTGTGAGTGCTCTAAAATAAACTTTCAGTACAAAGTCTAACTAATTATGACGGACTAGTCTGTTAAATGGGCTTGCTGCCTTTATTTTGTGCAGAATTGCACGTTCACCCTATTTAAGAGATTTATACTAGGGGCAGCAGACTTGTGACTTAGTCATCTCATGGATATGAAAAAAGAAAAAAAACAAAAAACGACAGCTATAAAACCCTATATAAAAACAGGACGGGTTTGCCAAGTTATTTTAGGCATTTTCTCCATTGCACAGCACAGTAAAATCCTCCTTTATGTATTTACATAAAAAGGAAGGACTTCTGAACTTCTGCAATGAAAGGTACCTGTGCTCCTTCAAACTTCTCTCACGTTTGTGTGGACGACCATCCTGCCCCCCTCATCTTTCCAGAACGGAGCATCCTGGAAGAGCAACATGTGGAGTTCTCCTAAAAGCTGCCTATCAAGTGCTGTGCTGTGTAAAAGTCATTTGTGTGTGTGTGTTGCAGAACCACATGCTTGCTACAAGAGCGAATAACAAGATCTCTGACAGCTTAACAATATGCATGGTACACTTCTGAGGTAACCTGCTTATTAAGATATCTAGTAGGCTTGTTTTCCAAAAAAGGAAACATTGCCGACAAACATCAGGAATTTAAAGATGTGCAAACTGATTTACGAGCATTTTGCTAGTCCTGCTTGTCTCCATTTTTATATTTAATATCTAACAAATTGTCAGAGCAAGATGTTAAATTTCAAGAACTGCTCTGTGAATAAGTAACATATAGAACTTGCAATGACACACTTGTCCATAATAAATACATAGATGTTTAAATGTGACTATGGTAATAAACAATGGGGGGGAAGGGGGACAACTAAAAACATGCCGGCTTTGCAGATGTCCTCCCACCAGAACAAAGCTGTACCAGAGTGAGTGGCCCCAAAATTAACTTCCAGACGACTTACAGAATTATTTAATACTAGCTGTGTAAGCCGGTGCTGTAAAAAGACCTATTGAAATCGTCAGAAAAAAAAAAAAAAAAAATTGAAATGTAGAGATGTCAGGAAATTGAAAGGAATGGCTCTGGGCATCTCTCTGCTAAAAGGATTCGTTTTGCTGACGTTTCTCTCTTTTCTCTGCATTTTACTTTGGCAACAGAGTCGCTTTCCTCTTCCGACTCATTAACTTGGGTCGCCTTGCCGTCTCTCTGAGCCTCATGCTGTAGTAGCCTTGCAATTCCGGGCCAGACAGACACACTTTACATGTAGACATTATTATATAAGACAATGTGGCTGCAGAAGTGCAGCGCATTGTTCTTACTTTTGTCTTCTTGTCATGAGATACAAGTTGCTGCCCATACAATGAGCTTTCTGCTGCTATCATTCATACTTTATGCCTTACAAATATACACAGGTAACGTAGTCCTTTTGGATTTAGAATTCTACAAATAGTCACTCATTTTCCAACCCGCTATATCCTAACACAGGATCACGGGGGTCTGCTGGAGCCAATCCCAGCTAGCACAGGGCACAAGGCGGGGCGCCAGCCCATCGCAGAATTGCTACAAATAACCATCACAATTTAGGATCAATTAAAAAATAATAATAATAAAAAAAAAAACCTTCAGCGAGTCTTCGAGTGGATTTAAATATGTAAATATTTATACAGTCTCTGAGTTAAATGGAGAATATTCAAGCAAAGACAGAAAATGCATTTATTTTTGAGCTTTTGTGTAAAACTCTAAATATATTTTTCTCATAAGTATCTCACAATTTGTAAACAAAACGTTCCATATATAAAATTATTCAATGCAAATTCAAAGACTGTAACATGTATATACCTATTTGAATTATTGTACAAAATTCAGGTCTTAGATTAATCAATAAAAAGATCATCAGACTTATTTTTTACAACATAAGTGGCAGCCCTATTTACTATTATGGTTTTTTTTTAAATGAATGTTTAATAACTCCGTTTTTCCAGAGGCCTCTAAAGTCCCATTTGAAGCAGCCATTCCTGCAGTCCGCTCACAGCTCCTTCTGTACTTTCTCATGCTTGGCAGATCCTGCGAGCTAAATGGCCGATTTGCTGTTGAGCACATGAAAACCACGGCGTTCATTACTGAAGTTTGAAAACTGCCACATATTGTCTTTCTTTCAGTGGATGAAGTGGCCAGTGAACTGGCATCTCTGAATCATCAATTTGTTTCCAGGAAAGTGCAACAAGTCGCCGCTTTCCCTAGAAACTCATCAAATCGATTACTGATTTGAGAGATGAAGGCTATACAATGCACAAAATTCCCAAGAAATGAAAGATGTTACACAAATGTACACCGCCATCTGACAGAAGGAGAAGTGGAAAGTCCAGATACACACCTGTTTACGATGACAAGGACATCATTGGGACAGCCTAGCTATTAGCTAATCAGACAAGCTTGACGGGCTGAATGGTGTCCACTCGTTTGTCAGATTTATTATGTCCTTATGTTCTAAGGACATCAGAGTGTGTGCTTTGAGAGACGGATGCCTCACAGGTCATCAGATTTATTAAACAGTAGACACCTAAAATGGTGTAATCTGTAATACACACAAATAACCTCACTTCAGACTTAGAAGGGAAGGGACAAAGAGAAAGAAAACTGTGTAAGGACCACTCAGGGATGCTGGACTTACAGGCGGTTCTCAAAAAAAAACAAAAACGATTTGACATTAGATGACTGGAAGAGCTAAATCAAAGTATTTGGATAAAGTGAAAACTGTGTGAGATAAAGAATTATTAAATTAAAGATTGCTGGAAGAGTTTATCATCAGTCAAGCATTCTTGAGGAAATGGAATGATGAGGGACTGGTTTTGTGCTTGTAAGATGGCAGACAGCAAATGCAAGGAATGCAGAACTTAAAATGCTAAAAGTCTATTTTACAAACACATGCCATTCCCAATGGACACTTAACTAGGGCCACTTTCATCATTCAGCAAAACAAGGACCCAAAACACACCTGTAAGCTTATTTAATATATATATTTACATAAAGTCTTTGGTGAAAAAGCAGTAAGGTCTACGTAGTACTGCCTCAGATGTGATGGACTGACCAGTACAATCACTCCATTGAGCTTTTGTGGGTGCAGTTTGAAGGTAAAATGCACCCTAAGCTAATCACAACTGTGGACAGAACTACATGAAGTGTGGGTGAAACTTACATTTATTCATCTTTTAGCCAAAGACACTTGCAACATTTTCAATACAATTGGTTACAAATCTTTTGTTGTTCCATTTGGCACATAGATGGGTGAAATGAGATGCTCAGGGTCACACAGTGCCTGTGTTGGGATTTGAACCTACAACCTCACAGTTTGAAATCCAAACAAAGCCTTAGATCGCTGTGCCACACTGCCTGCCTTCACCCAAATGTCACAAAGAACTGCAACTAGAAGGCCTGAGGGCCACATCACTGTCACTGCTGAACATGTGGGATTCTTGAGGAACATAAAGCTTGAATAAATGTTATTCTGAACAGAAATGAATGTCATAATTGTCTAATGAAATGAAGGCCCAAACATCTGAACAATGGTGTTGTGGCACAAACCAGTCTGGCGCTGGGCGGGATGGGTGCATTCCATCACAGTCTGCCAGTTGGACTAGGGGCTAAAAGATGGTTGGGATTAGTCACACTGACCATGTGGCATACCATCTCATCCAAGGCACGGGATGCTCAAAGCAACAGATGTATGGTAACCCCAACTCTGACACTAAAACGGGGTTATACAGCAGTCCTGGCCATCTTTCCTTCATTTCAATCATCTCTCCTTCTACTTCAAGACTGAATGATGTCCACTTCTGGCTCCTAAGCCATTCATTCGCTTTCTAAACCGCCTGTCCAGTTCGCGGTCGCAGCGCTGGGCACAGGACCAGATCAAATCCACCAAACTAACCGATAATGACTCTTTTCTGGCCCAAAACATACAATAACATGACGGAAAAATGCACGTATACATTAAATTCAGCCATTACACACTAGAGCACTAGCAATCGTAGCACGGAGCTTAAGTCGACATAAAGCGGCGTGTCGCCAGACTACCGAATTTCACTCCTCTAACAATAGAGCCGTTAAGCCGGTGTGCTCCTGGTAAGTAACCCGCTGAAATCCTGCAAGCGCTGCGTGGTGGTTTAACGTCGCGCACGGGCGGGTCACCTTTCTCTCCCCGCCTAGTTCCTCCCACCCACACCCCCTCACTCTCCATCTTAACCGGTTTCTATGTAAACTCCAAGCTGCGGCCCCGCCACTTACCCTCAAGTAGTCGCTGGATGATGGAGTCAATGTTAAGCTTATCTGGTTCCACCATGGTATCCGCGTGCGTGCCTTTCACGGCGTTTCGCCTTTTCCAACGGTTCCCGGCTACTACTTCGCTCGTTCGGCCTCCCAGGCAACCAGATTGCGCCTGCGCAACGAGGTCGTTCGGTCCATTAACGCCCACTCAACGAAATTACAAACGTTGATTGGTCGCAAACGAGGTAACGTCTGCCGTTTGAACGACATTTGTGAGACTCTATTGGTCACCGCACGTGTCATTACAAACGTCAACAGTTTTAGGGTGGGCAAAGTACCCGACGTCAATAATGATTAAATGAACCAGGGTTTGACATCGCTGCATCATTAAAACTGTTTCATGCATTTTCTCCTAATTATGAATTATTTTTTAAGTAACCATTTTTTTCAAGTCGCGATTACCCAGTTCAGGTTTGCGAGGCTCTTCAGCCAGCAACGGCAGAATCGGGGTCAACCCTGAATGGGGCGGTAAAGCACACTTGACGTACAAAACACGTTTAGTCACTCCGGGCCAATAAAGCGGCTGCAATTAGCATAACAACGCATGTTGGGGGATTTGGAGTGAAACATCAGACACGCAAAGCAACTCATAGCACTTGAGGCTCGCAGTAACCTCCTAGGGACTGGGTCAGGTATTCTGGCGTTATATACGCGATTTCAGTAGCACCAGTTTATCACTTTTAAATTGAACTTAATCTTGCACGGTGGATTCAGAAAGTAATTGGACCCCATCACTTTCTCTGTAGGCCTACTTTATTGTGCTGTGTATTTAATTTTAAATGGAAATATTTGCCATTTTTGCTCATTAGTCCATACACAATAACTCATTGAGTTACTTGGAGTAACAAGGGTAGGCAGGATTAGGAATGAGGATATTAGAGGAACAACAGAGGTACAACAGTTTGGTGACAAAAGTGCGACAGGCAAGGATGAGATGGTTTGGGCAGGTGTAGAGGAAAGATGAGAGGAACATTGAGAAACACATGTGGAGGATGGAACCACAAGGCAAGAGGAAAAGAGGAAGACCAAATAGGAGGTTTGTGGATGTGGTGAGGGAGGACATGAAGGCAGTCGGTGTGGCAGAAAACAATGTAAAGGACAGGGATAGATGGAGACGGGTGAGCCGCTGTGGTGACCTCTAAATGGTAGCAGCCCGAAGAAGAAGAAGGCATGTCTACACTCAGTAACCCATAATGACAAAGAGAAAACATGTTTACAGTAAGGTGTGAAAATTTATTAAAAATCAAAAACTGAAATCTCTCATTCTTAGAAGTACTCAGATCCTTAATTACTTGTCTTCTTGGTAAGTCTCTGCAAGCTTTGTACACCTGGATTTGGGAACTTTATCCCATTCTTCCTGGCAGGTCCTCTCAAGCTCTGTTAGATTGGATGGGAAGCATCTATAAAACTGCCATCTTCAGGTGTCTACTGGAAATAAATGCATGAATTAATTTCTCAGAATCCTGCTTATTTAGAAAACTTCTTAATTTCCCAACATTCTTAAGATGGAAGAAACTTGATTTGGACAACTTTGTAATGTGCGCTTTAAATGACCTGCTAGAGTCCAAGATAACTCATAGACTGTGGGCTGATTCAGTGAAATTCATGGGGATTCCAGCTGAGTTAAATGATGACAGAATATTGTTGTGATCAGCGTCACTCCCTCCAACACTTAACATCACTTAGAGGAACAGCCCTGTCGGGGTCCTTGGGTGCTGCAAGAGGACGCTGTCGGGGGCAGACTGCCCTGGTTTCTGTATGGCCCGGAGGTGCTTCAGATGACCACTGGAAGCAGTCCTGGGTCCTGTTTAAAAGAAGCCCACCACATCTTCTAGAGGGGTCAGAGACGGAAGGCAGTGGGCAACACTCATCAGGGGGGCAGAAGAAGAGACTATGTGATTATTTTTGTGTATTTTGCTGATACTCATTTGGAAAAATGTTGGTTGAAGATAAAAAAAACCTTTTATTTGAACCCAGGACTGTGTTGGGTGGTACTGTGTTTGTGGCTCAGTGGTGCCCCTTTGTGGTTACAAATTGTTACCAGAAATGTTGCTGCAGCAGAGAATAAATGTACCATTTCACTGAGCATCTTGACATGCATGACAAATATTTAGTATTATTTTCCAAACTTACAAACAGAAATTATACTTGCATAAAAGAATGGGTTGAGGAACCCATCAGTATCAAGTCATCGTAAGCCCTGTCTCATAGAGGAATAGAAATGATTTAAAGTATGTAACGATGAAATTCAGACATAAACAGGAGCTTCTTCAGAAACTGTGGATAGAAATGAAGAATGAATATACTCCTATTGAGGAAAACGCTCAAATATGTCTACTACTCATGTTTAAGAATAGACAGATAGATAGATCTTGATTTGTCCCCAAGGGAAAATATGGCTTTTCTAGAAGTTAAATTAATTAATAAATAAACACACACACTATAGTCTGAACACACACCTGAAGGACTAAAAGGAAACAAAATGTCCGACTTGGCAGTCACCTTCCCAGTGAGGTGCTACGCAGGCATACTGCTGTTGATATAAAGGAGCCCCCACAGTGTTTCTTGACACACTTCTGCTGAATGACTCGTTGGCTGAAAGTCCTCAGTGTCACCGTGTCACAGAGAGAATGTGCAGCATTGTTAATGATGGCACTCAGTTTTGTCTCCAGCAGGTCCAGAGGGCGCCCCATAAGTGAGCCTGTCCTTTTAATTAGTTTGTGGATTTGGTGGGCCTGTCTTGAATTGATGTTACTGGTCAAGCACGCCACACTGGCCATCCCAGAGCTGTACACGATGACAATGATGTCACTTCTCACATTAAAAGGGCTCAGTCTCCTAAGAAAAAAAGAGTCTGCTCTGCGCTTTCTTCTTTAGTTCCTTTGTGTTACGAGACCAGCTGAGCCTGTCAATGACGTGGACCACCAAGTACTTGTGGCAGTGCACCACCTCCACATAGACTCCTTGAATAGTGACCCCCCATAGAGGCTCTTTAGTTTACTGTGTGAGTTAGGATTTTCTGTATTTCAAGTATAAAAACTAATAAGAGAGAAAGGCTAGGAATGACTGAAGAAGAAAGAAGTACTGAGTGTCTGTCTCTCTATCCAATATTCAACCTAATATCACAAAGATGTGTGAATCGTGTCAGGCCTAAAGATCTTATTGAAAAGCTACAATCATAAAGCAGGCAAGACTATTTTCTTTATTTCACAGTTGCCTACAGTCAGTGTATATGGAGTGTCCCTAAAGATGTAATCACATGTATAACTCTGGTGACAATGTGTGACAATACTGGGAAGGGAAACTAACAGAAAACTGATTGGCCACAAAACAAAATAAATGACCCACTGTTAAAAAACACATCTTTGAGATGTTTAAGAAAACTGAAAACCAGAGGGGAAGCCTACACTAACATTATGCAGCCTGCACACAGATAGACGCCAGGCTGGGACTTGAGCCCAGGGCTTCGGGGCTATGAGGCCCACCTGAAATGCTGAATAAAACCAAGAAGACTGAGGAAGTTTTCTGCTCCTTTAACCCTCCATCCCCTCCAGGAGGCGCTCTTTTAGAACACTTTTAGCCGCAGGTTCATTTCCACCAGGGTGTGTTAAGAGGCGACTCTGGGGGTCATTTCTGCCCACTGATATATTAGGATGAACAAGGTTTATCTAATATACAGTAATCCAGTCTTTACAAGTCAGCCAAGGAGCTATCACAGAGCAACGTCAGACTAACGACATGGAACTACCGTGAAGATGGTATACCTGTTGGTCTGGGGTTTTCTCTTTCTTATTAACAGATGTTTGTACCTGATGACTTGTGCTGTCACTCTGCACGCTTCTTAAACTGCCTCTTTATTTCACTCCTGTGCTAACCTTTTATTTCTTCTCTGCCTCCTGCCGGCTTTAATTCATTTTCATCTCCCTGCTCGTGCGGAGACGAAATGCAATACCTGTGACGAACGTAAGGCAATTACACTCTTGGCTCGGGCGTCAAGTCGACTCCGTTGCTCCCTCCTGTGTTCTCACTAATAACTGCAGTCTCCTTTTCCTTCGATCCTTCACCCGGAAAATCCATACAATTGAAATATATATATATATATAGTCTCATATATTGACTGCTTTAACGCTGTTACGTTATTGTATAAAATTCGGAAGGTGGCTGCTGGTGTATTACGAAGTTTGACCGCTGGTGAGTTCTCAGCATGTTCATGATAAATCCTTTACCGAGCGTTTAAAAACGTGCCCGTCGCTAGTTGATGACGTCACGGCCCCGCTTCCGGCGCGTCTGACAGTCCGACATGGCGGCACTTGCTGTGGTCCGTGTGTGCGCGCGTGGAGGTGAGTGACTCGCCGCCCGTGGGGAAACAGCAAAGAAATGCAGGCTAGTTGGACGGGTGTGTAGGGCACGGGAGATGAAGTGAAGATAAATCGGGGCGATATAGTCGGACTGCGGGGATTAGACAAGCGGTCGCGGCTCTACCTCAAAGGTCATTGTGGTGCGCGACGCGTCCGGGAGAGGGGAGATTCGCACCGGTTAAGAGGAGTCGGCAGAACTGGACTGAGATGAGAAAAGAGCGGGCAGGGGGCGAACGGGAAGGCGCAGAAACAGCGTAGGTGACGAGGACTTGTGTGACTGACTTCAAAGCAGAAGCGGCGAGGTACCAGAAGAGAAAAGGGATGGAGTCCCAGCGTTGCGGAGCAAATAGCGGGACAGAAGTGAATGGCACAGAATGTCAGCCGGTACCGAGTTAGAACGGAACAACTTGCGTAATGAAAATAGCGAGTTAATGTTGACGGCGCCCTAAAGAAGAGCAGCACCGTACAATACACACGAAACGACCAGTTTACTGAAAGTCGCTTTTCATAATGGTGCCGGACTGTGCCCAGTGTAGAGGAGGTGCTTAGCAAAGACACAGAGTCCAAGAATGGCACCTGTATAGAGCAGGTGGTACGTTCTCGTAAGACTGGGTGAGACAACGAGTCTGAGAAGGACTGGACTGATGTATCTCAGTTCACGTGAAGGTGAACTATTGTTGAGCTGGCACTGATACCCGGTACCAGTTTAGAGTTAGGCAGTGAAGTTTACTACGCCAGTGTACAGCAGCTGGCAGGTCAGTGTGGGATGCCAGTTTAGATAAGGTCCCAATTCACAGGTGAAGGAGGTGGAGAGTCCATAAGCAGTTTAGAAAAAGCCCACCAGGATCAAGAAGGGTGGGAAGGGTGCACAGCATCAGTCCTGGAAGGGCCACAGTGGCTGCAGGTTTTCGTTCCAACCAAAATGCTTAATTAGAAACCAATTATTGCCACTCTCAAACTTTTATTATTTTTATTTTATGGCTTGTTATTGTTTTATCCAAATGATCTGAAGCCTAAAACAGATGCACGACCCTCGGTTCATATCACTTTCCTTTCAAGAGTTTTATTAAACCAAATGGTGTGTGAAGAACGCACACAGGTGTAAACAGGGACAGCTTAGTGGGAGAACTGCTGGTTCCTTTGTCATTTGCATCTTATTGCTAGTAAGGGGCCATCAAAATACAGAATGCAGCTGTTTAAGATCGAAATAAGCATTGAAGGGTGGGGAAGTAAGGCCACTGAAATGAAGCAGAGAAATGTCACTTGAGCAATAATTGACTTGTCATTAAGAAATTGATTTGGATCTCAAACCAGCAGCCACTGACGCTGCCCACTCCTGTTCTAGTAGGATTTGTCCCGCACTACATCAGAGTTGCTTGGCAGTACCAGTACAGATTTCAAATCAAAACGTTATTGGCCACATACAGTTACGTACACAGTGCGATATGTAGAGAAATTCTTAGTTGCTAAACTTCACCTGAGCATATAAGGTAGAGGATAAAAAAAGGAGAAAAACCATAATACACAACAAAAAGTAATGAGTTCCAGTGGGGCCGGGCTTAGGCCAGTTGAAAGTGTGCGTCTCAGTGTAAGTGGACCTGACCACTGTGTAGCTCTAGCTGACCCCTAGTACCAGTTTAGAATAACACAGAGAGGCTAGAAATGGAGAAGCTGGTGGGTAAATGTTAGACCGCGGTCAGAGGATAAGCAACCAGCAGCCATTTCAGGTGCTGTCGGAACCGGCTGTCCACCTAAAGCCACGCAGTTACATGGATGGGAGACCATCTAGGAAAAGCCTGGGTTTCTGCTGGAAGAGGTGTTGGTGTGTCCAGCTGGGGGCGCTTTCCCTGTGGTATGTGTGTGAACCCCAATGCCACAGTGCAGTGAGAGGGACACTGTGCTGCAAAAAAATCAGTGTTGGCCTTCAGATGAGATGTAAAGCTGAGGTCCCGATTCTCTGTGGTCATAAAAAGCCCCTGTGAATCTGGTGAAGAGAGTATGGAGTACCTCAATGTCCTGGCTAAATTGTCCACTATGGTCTGATCATTCTGAACCTCTAGTCATTCCTTCTCCCATACTGACTAACTATCAGTCACCCTTTCACCACCTAATACCCAATGTGTGGTGCGAGTACTGGCACAGGAATGGCTGCCGTCATATCTTCCAGGTGAACGCCACACATGACTGTGGTTGAGATGGCTCCTCACCATCTATGTAAAGCTCTTTGAGGAGGTTAGAAAAGTACTATATAGGTATAATTATTTATTAATAATCAACTTTCTAGTAAACAAAAAGATGCCAGTTCAGGGTAGGTACCGTTTTACAGCAATGCTGGACTGTTTCTAGAGTGGAGGAGATGTTTAGTCCACAAACAGTTTTGAAAATTACACCGGCTTCAAGAATGGTGGGACTCTCTGGTATGAGTAGATGTTAAATTGTGCTGTAGTACCAGTACGAAAGAGGTACTGAGTTCTAGCCGGACTGGCCTCGGGCCAGTATAAAGAGGTGTGTCTCAGCGTAAGTGGACTTGAACCACTGGACAGCTTGTGCTGACACCCGGGACCAATTTAAATGAAGACACTGAGGTTAGAACTGGACCTGCACCAGTGTAAAGAAGGCAGTTACTCCTGCTCCAACGTCCGTGAAGATAGCAAGTCCCATTCGAAGTGGAGTGGCAGTTGTTCGTATTAAACTTTCTGGAGCTCCCCCCCAAGAAGGCTCCAGAACAAGTCTTACTGGGAATGGACTCTGAGCGGGTAGTGCCATCAGAGTAGTGAGCCCCCTCCAAGGAACAGCTCTATTAGTTAACACCCTTTCTGCTTCTTCTCTTCTCAGCTCTACATGGTTGCACTTCTGGGCTCCTCTACAGTAGAGTGGTGAGTCTGTTTCACTGTTGTGTCCCTTCCCACTTTGCCGCTGTCCTATCCTGTTTTCGTTTCACTCATTTCATTTTGCTGTTGTCAACAGGCGCCCCTCTGCTCACGGCTTGGAGTGGCACCCGTGTTCTTCAGGCATTACGCTGCAGAAACCAAGAAAACTTTCACACGTGACAAGCCTCATGTGAACATTGGTACTATTGGACATGTTGACCATGGGAAGACTACTCTGACCGCAGCCATCACCAAAGGTAAGGGATGTGCCCACCTTGTGTTGGTGTGATAGTACAAGCAGTTTATGACTGACCTTGGCAGGTAAGCCAGTTCACATCAGTAGCTGCCAGGTTTGAGCCTGACCAAAGAGTTTCATTCTCTGGACTCGTCTGTGACCCTTTTTGGTTCTGCTGGTGGGCTGTACATTTCTGTATTTTCTGACTCGTCTCCTTGTATTTACAGTCCTAGCTGAAGCTGGTGGAGCTCATTACAAGAAATACGAAGATATCGACAATGCCCCAGAAGAGAAGGCGCGAGGAATCACCATTAACGCATCACACGTGGAGTACACCACGGCCAACCGGCACTATGCTCACACGGACTGTCCTGGCCATGCAGACTATGTCAAGGTGGGCCTTACTCACTGCAGCATCTTCTTGTTGCCTGTGCTGCCCTTTGACTTGCCCTCCACAACTGAGCCGTGTAGACAGATTAGCGGCTGGCCTGCACATATAGGGGGCTTTGTGCGTGGCCATGATGCTGGTGTAGAGGGGCCTACTAGGCAGTAATCGGCTCTGCTGTTTACTGATGTCTGTACAGAGGCATGAGTAGATTTGAATTGGCATTTGGACAAAGAAGCACATTCACACCAGGCGTCGGAACTGGTTGAAGGTGTCAGGCTTGTATTTGAGCCGCACTTGGTGTTATCTATCAGTGGGAGAGCTCAACTAGTCTTGCAACCAAAGCAGTTATTAGGTTGACTTGCACACACTCCCTCACCCCTTAACCTTGCTGGAAGGCTCTACGTTTCTGTGCCATTGTATGTTGTTGTTCAGTAATATATGTTCATCTTGTCTGAAGATCCATATGGATTGCTGCTGTTCAAATTTAAAATATTGGTTTTCAGAACATGATTACAGGCACTGCTCAGATGGATGGCTGCATCTTAGTGGTGGCTGCCACAGATGGTCAGATGCCACAGACCCGTGAGCACCTCCTGCTGGCACGACAGATTGGAGTGGAGCATGTGGTGGTATTTGTGAACAAGGCGGATGCTGTCGAAGACAAAGAGATGCTGGATTTGGTGGAGCTGGAGATCCGTGAGCTGCTCAGCGAGTTTGGCTATGATGGCGAGAAGACCCCTGTCATCATCGGCTCTGCTCTGTGTGCTCTTGAGGTGAGACCCACTTTCATTCATGTGTGTCTGGCTCTGTCTAAACTTCTCCATTGACTCGTCTTATGGTGACCTACAGAGCAGAGAATCTGAACTGGGAGTAAACTCTATACTGAAGCTTCTTGAAGTTGTGGATGAATATATCCCTTTGCCCAAACGGGAGCTGGATAAGCCCTTCCTGCTGCCCATTGAAGCAGTCTACTCTATTCCAGGTGAGAGAGGCAGGTGGTGCATAAGACTGGCGGTGGTAGGGGTAAGAGTCTAGTATTTGATGGAACTTCAGTAATATTTTGGCAGGAAGGGGCACCGTGGTGACTGGAACCCTAGAGCGTGGCGTCATCAAGAAGGGTGATGAGTGCGAGTTTGTGGGACACAACAAAGCCTTCAAGTCCGTTGTGACTGGTAAGAGAGTTTCCAGCAAGATGGCTGAGGGAGAAAATGGAAGGGTCAGTTGGTGATTGCTGCCACTTTGCCCTGTAGGTGTTGAGATGTTTCACAAGAGCCTGGAGCGTGCAGAAGCTGGCGACAACCTTGGGGCTCTGGTGCGTGGACTAAAGAGGGAGGAAGTGCGGCGTGGCATGGTGATGTGCAAGCCAGGATCCATTAAGCCTCACCAGAAAGTGCAGGCGCAGGTGTGTGCTCACTTAACAGAGAGTGACGTGTCTGTAAGAGAGATGATGAACACTCTTTAATTATCGGACGATGTTCACTGTGGTTTTGTGTTGGTTTGTACCAGTAACTGTGGTCACTCACTTTCTATTTCCAGGTCTATGTGCTCAGCCCGGAGGAGGGAGGACGCCATAAGCCCTTTGTGTCGAATTTCATGCCAGTTATGTTCTCCTTGACCTGGGATATGGCTTGCCGTGTAAATCTCCCACAGAACAAGGTGAGGCCTTGATGCCTGCTTATAGCTGATCCACACCTTGGTGGTTATGTCTGCCATCTGACCATCTTCTGTCTTTGTGCTGTTAGGAAATGGTGATGCCTGGTGAGGACACATCACTTACCCTGACCCTACGACAGCCAATGGTTCTAGAGAAAGGCCAACGCTTCACTCTCAGAGATGGTAACAAGACCATTGGAACAGGCATCGTCACTGAGGTACTGACAGTGACAGCAGAAGATGAAGTGAACTGGGGATAAGTAAACTGGACAGTTTTAAAAACTGCGGGCTCTGATGACCAGTGCTCTGACTTACTAGCTTTCTCATTTTGGACTCCGCTCTGCAAACTGATCCAATGTGATATTTGTAATAATTGCTATTAAACTATTGCTCAAAGGTAGCCCCATGTTGTATTCATGTGGGCAGGTTTTTGGGGGGTTCATAGTGGAAATTCCAGATAGCGGAAGACTCATCTGAACATCTCCATGCTGTGAATGTGGGAATTACAATACTTGTGCAGCTACTGCACACCACTTGACCTAGGATTTGACCCTAGTGACCAATGCAAGGACTCTTGGTTAAAAAAAAAAAAATTTAATTCCATTGTTTTACATAAAAATATAAATTCTGTTAAGAAAATTTTTCGGCCTATCAGTCCCAAGTGCCCATCGACAAACAGTTAAAGTAACACTTGACTCATCACAATGGTCAGCATTCCATCAAACCCAAATCTAAGCAGACCAGCAGCTTGATTAGTTAGTGCGGCCATACGAAACGGGTAGAAGAAGTCAAAAGGCAGCTTCCAGTC
Organism: Polypterus bichir lapradei; assembly: GCA_026402145.1. Taxonomy (NCBI): domain Eukaryota; kingdom Metazoa; phylum Chordata; class Cladistia; order Polypteriformes; family Polypteridae; genus Polypterus; species Polypterus bichir. Next base: position 142,047 of record JANRMT010049829.1, read on the forward strand.
CAGTGTGGGGCGTCCCCGTGGTGTTTCTGGGTAAACCGTGGTTTCCACAAATGTCACATCTACTGTGAGGTGAGGTTTAGAAGAACACTGAAAAAAAGGAAGGGTTACAGTTATTGAAAAACTTGAGGAGCCATCTGGATGAGTATGGTGGCCTGAAGTAAAGAAATGCTGGTGATGTTGTGGTGGACAGATGCCCTGCTGGTTTGGTACTGGCAATGGCACATTTTGAGATAAACAGCTTCTTAGTCAGCTCACCTGCAATGTTTCACAGCTGAAAGTGACTTTGACCCCAGTGATCTGGTTCTGTGGGTGGCTCAGTAATCCGCGCTGAGCCCACAGCAGCTGGTATGACATAGAAGTGGGTATCCAACATCCAGTTGCACAGCTCTGGTTCCCCTGCAAGAAGAAATCAAGCAAGGTTGTTTTCTGAGTCAACTCTGCTTCCCCCCCAGGTGGTGCCCCCTTCTCACCCCGTCTCTTTCTCACCTGCTGGGGAGCACAGTCACTGACGATGACTCTGGTCCAGTCGGAGGCCGCTTGTGCACCACGCGTCATTGCTACAAACTCTGGAGTGCTGTTGCCTCTCAGGAAGGCATAGGCCTGAGTATTCAGTTGTTGACAGTCCTGGGCCACAAAACTACCAAGAAGGTTATTGGGCTTTCATTGTCACGAAGTTGGGATTTAATTATACAATACTGAGTTGTACTTATTCTGTTAGCCACCTGCGGTTTCTCTATAGCTTGCTGCTGTTAATAGTTGCCTTTGTTTTATTTTATTTTTATTTTTTTGATAATGGTGATGAGCATATGCAATTTTACAAAGCAAAGTACATTGAAAATGAATTCACTGATGGCCATCACAAGTATGTAAAGTGTGCAAAAATAAATACAAATCAACGCTTGCTCTGAATAACATCAAACTATCTGCCCAATTTTAACCGTGCTTGATCCGAACCAGGCTCACGGCAGATCCCACGGTATTCTGGCACCACTGGGCTGAAGCAGGCACCAGTCGGTCATCCACCCAGTCTTACAGTAAGCCTTAGATGATGTCTTTGGGCTGTGGAATAAAGATCATGCAGACAAAAGGTGGAAGGGATTGAATTAAATGGGTTCTAGGAATGGATGGACATGCGGGAGCACTTGAAGGTTGGCTTGCTGTCCATAGTAATGCAGCGGCCAAAAGTGCCCTCTGACCTACACGTTGGAAAGCAATGCAGTGAGCAACTACAGTTCACCATCAGTGCTAGCGACTGAACAATTGTGATAGAAAGTATTTCCTTTATTTTCTTCTTTCTAACTTTACCACTTTGTATTTTCTATTGTTCTTTTATTTCTTGTAACTCTTTGTCTTCAACTCTGTCTTAAGTCATTTCAGATTTGCCCCCTCAATGCCAAGGCAGTCTAGGTGAGGTAAGGCATTGGACTTTAAACCACCAGGTTGCCAGTTTGTTTTCCGCCTCACTGTAACCTGCCTGTGCTCATGCTGTAAAAAAAAAAAAAAATCCTGTAAACTGTTGTAACGTAACTCTTGTCTTGTAAGTTGACTGTAATAAAAGTGTCAGCCAAATATTCATTAGAAATGGAGAATGTGTGTGAATGTTTCCGTTAATGAATGAATGATGTTTTAAAGTGACTTGATTGTATTGCATGTACAAAGTCACAAAAAGAATGGAAATGGGAAGTAGGAGGAAAGACAGATGTCAGAGAGTGACAGAGGTGGCTGAAGACTGTTCCTGCACAAAGGGGCGGTCACCACACTTGATCCACCATTAAGTGGACAACAAGATGCCACTCAGGCTGAAAATTTACTGCTGTTGTGCGTCACAATAGCACAACAAACCACAGCTGAATTAATGAATTTTTGCAAATCTCCGCTGATGTGAAAGCCTCCATAATCACCTGCTCCAAACTCACTTCTCTTTGCAGTCTTGTCTGGCCATTATCTAGATGAATATTGGACCCCACTTCAACTTCATTAACTCCATGCTGCCACTTCCACCTCCTACTAAATATCAGTCTGAAGTCAGTTCTCTGATCTCAAAGTTCCTCTGGCGTGGCCAGACGTCCCAAGTCCTGAACTATTAATCTCCCCGTTTCCAGTTTCTTTTTCTGCCTTCAGCTCTGCTCAGTGCTCAGGACAGGTGGGATTTCTCTGACTACCCCCTGACCCAAACACCCTTTGTACTCCTTGTTCTGTTCGGTCTCTACCCTCTACTCCTTATTGTGCAAAGCATCCTATAACCTGTGCCCTTGATTTCTCTTTGGTCCACAGACCTTCCCTCCTGTCCCTTCACACCTTTCATGGGACACCGTTCTCTCCAATGTCAGGTTTTATTCTAGAAACCCAAACTACCAGCACACCCAGTTCAGAACTCTACAGGCTCTCCCCTGCTCCCCTAAAGTGGTTTCTGATGGGCCTCACTACGGATCCTCTCTGTCAGTGATGTCCCCTTGGTTTACTTGCCACTTTTCTCCACATGTCCTCCTGTCTTTTCCTTTTGGACTCACATATGTCACCTACTGTCTTCCTGCAGTATCCTGCTGTACCTCAAATCTTTCTTCTTTCGGACCTTTCTAGGCTTCCGCTCAAATTCTATGAATGCAAGTTACTCTATTTGGATTCCCTGACAGCCAACCTACTTATTGGCTCCTGCTGGATGGCACTTGAATGTGTCACTGCTGACAACTGGCAGTCCTCCTTCTACAGTTCAATACTTTTGGAGTTGGACCTTCCAGTAATGCAGCTGAAACCCACTAAACCTCAGCTTGCAACACTTTGATTTTTCTTTTTTTTTAAATAATCCCCTGGCTCAGGCGGGGTGGGAGACGGTGGGTTTGGCTTCTTTGTATGTTTATTCCTGTCAATTTGTTTTTGCTTATTATAAAGTTGATCACAAAATAAAAAATTAAGGTGAGTCTTGACAAAGCCATCATGAAGTTTAAAATTCAGAAACTCAAACCAAGTGTATCTTCATCATCTCTTTGTTATCTCTCCATATATAAAACCCAACATCTTTCTGTCTGCCTGTCTGTCTGTCCAGTTCTCTCTCGTGATTTAGATCGTTTTTTTTCTATAATTTGCTTGAACATTCTGGTTGATGTTGCGACCTCTCTCATTGCACATGAATCACAGTTTGCTTGCAGGAGCGATTTATTTGCGCTAATCTGAGACAAAGGCTGCGGGCCGTTTTGGGGAGCCGGGCAGGGCCCTCCTCACTCATGTGCCAGCCTCTGTTTGAATCGCTCTACCTCTGGCCACGTGTTGGAGCGCACCTCGCCTCTGCTTAGCTAGCGATACCGGTTTGTTTACTGATTTTTAAAGTTTGTCCCGTTTCACTACTACACGGTTGGAGCTGCGGGGGACAGCTAGTATAATAATGATGATGATTTCTTAGAATTGCACCTAGATTAAGAAATGTTTGACAGAGGCACATATATAAAAAGCTAAAGCAACAAATGTGCTAATATGCTCAGCAAATAAACGTAACTCCACGCCAAATGCCTACTTAAGGTGGTTTTTGTTTTTTTTAACTGACCTGTTTCATTCCATCTGTGGTGGGCTGGCGCCCTGCCCGGGGTTTGTTACCTTTTCGGGTGGTGCAATAACACTAACAGGCATTGCTCTGGACACCAAACAGGTCCTGTATTTCATGTGCTGAATGACTCTGACTCTACCCACCGATTATGCTATTGTACAGTATTTATGCAGCAGCCACATTATGATGAAATTACGAAATTAAAAGAGGGGTCACCTTTTAGACTGAACCTGAACATTGAGATTTTTGGCTATGGTGACAGTTTAGTGTGTAAAATAGTTTAAAGCTGTTGAGTTTATAAAATATTTGGAATTTGCTTACTATTTTTTGATTTTTGTGCGCCCTGCCCGGGGTTTGCTTCCTGCCTTGTGTCCTGTGTTGGCTGGGATTGGCTCCAGCAGACCCCCTGTGACCCTGTAGTTAGGATATAGTGGGTTGGATAATGGATGGATGTTTCATTGTATTGGTGATTTTCAATTTAAACTTCCTTCCCATCTCACAACTCCATTATACAAGATATGGCATCAACTGCAGAACAATTAAATGTATATGCAGTAATATAATTAATCTGCTAAAGTGAATGCAGCATGATGTCTGCTAAATGCTACATTTAACTCATAAGGCCACAAGTAAAGCTCCCACTAGAGTAACTGTGTGACCTTCCGAAATCGACTAAAACTGCTAGCAATTATATTATGGAGGAACATCTGAGGAGATATTTACAATGTACCGATACAACAGTTTGAAAGTATGAACACCTTAGCAATGTCTTTACCACCTGACCTCCGGTGCCTCAGGGGTTTCAGGCTGCCCTCCTGTTTACTTTCTATAAATCCTCCATCAAAACTATCCTGACAGGAAGCCTTACTGCCTGGTTTGGGATCAGCACACAGCAGGACCACAAAGCTCTGTCCCAACTTCAGGTCATCTGCACCAAGGGACATTGGACCGGTGCAAGGAAATGATCCGTTACACCAGCCATCCCAACAATGGCTGCTCTTCTGTGCTGCGCTATCGCTGCCTAAAGTCCACTTCAGAGAGACTGCGGAGTTGCGTTTTCCTAGAGTCCATCTGCATCTTGAATAAGCAATATAAATACATGACGCCCTATCGTAAACTCTGTTACATTAAGTTATTTATTTAGATATTATTTATAAATGAATGATTTTTGATATTTCTAAAGTCATGTAGCATTGTCATTGTCCTTTTATGTTCTTCCTTAAGACACAGTCATTGCAGCTGAAGAACTAAACATTTCCCAACATATTGCACTGTATGTATAATTTGTATGTGACAAAACAATTGATGGCAAAGAAACATTAAATACTTGACGATGTCCCTGAAATACATCCTGGAATGCACAGTTAACATTTGTAATCAGCTTTGGATGAACGAATGCATGTAGTCACTCACTTAACAAAGCTTTTCTACACGCTGAAGGCAGCGCTCACAGAAATGTTTGTGCTTTTTCTTTTGACTCTGCGGTATCAGAAGTCTCTCTTCTCAACACACAGCCAGAGAGCACAAAATACACAAAGGAGGCATCCTTACTTCAGTAAGCAGCTTGTCAGCAGGTTTTCCTTGAACAGTAGAGGTCTTCTTGAGGAAAGAGAGCAGACTCCGTCTGGCAGTCCACTAGGCACCAAAATCTTAGTGGCAGCTGGTCAAGGGCTTAACTCTCTGATCAGGAGGGTCTCATTCATACAGTCAAAGACAACATGCAAAGGATACTGGATTTGCTCGGCCAGCAAACTGTCCAGTCACTGGTTCACCAGGGACAAGGCCCAGCTTCACCTGAGAAGTGGCAGCAGGAGTAGAAGGCTGCAGGCAGAAGCAACAGACAGACGCTTACATGAAGCAAATTCAAGTAAGTCAAACCCAGTCGTGTGACATCTTAAGGTAAATGCATTATGCACCACACTCTACCCTTTACATCCTTCCACACAAAACACACTGGCATCTAAAACTGGGTGGATGGAACTACATATCTCACCTGATACTGTACTGAAAAGGTCTGTACCATGCTGCTGTCGCTTATCTTCACATCTGCCAGTTGCACATCCACAGAGGCGCTAACAATTTCGCCAGCTGCTGAGAAGTTTAAGATGTAGGAGACCTGAATGGAGTGAGTGAATCAGATAACAATGGTTCACTGTGATGGTCCTGCTTAGTAAAGCATGCCATAAAAGATGCCACTAGTGTATCACTCCCCAGAAGCCGCCTAGGTGTTGGTGCTCAGGTCCCAGTTAGGTGGTTAGTAATACTGCTATGCCTCACTTCTCATAACTGATCATATGCTCAAATGGCAATACAGGGCCCATCTGCTGACCCTAGCAGTCTCAGTAGGAGTGAAGGATCCCTGAGGGCTTTATTGCTTTAATGAAGAAGCTCCTACAAAGTATTAGATATATGTTTAATAAAGTGACCAATATTTGGACCCCAGTAACATTGCAGCAGCTCTAATAGACCCTACTCTCCTCAACATCGTAATCCAGAACTGCTCAATTACTATTATAAGACAGCATCGTCAACAGGCAGTGCTACGTCTAATTATATTGCTGCAACATCTCACGTTTTCTATGTGACGCTCCCATCGATACTGCTGTACCTTACAAACCAGCATCATAGCTCACCTGGGATGTCACGTTTTTACAGACGTCCCCAATGAGAACTGGCTGTGGCCACTGTGACACTGGCTGTATGTTGACCTGTCAAAATTACAAATGTGGGTTAAAAGGGCAACTGATGGTCTAAGAAGTTAGATAAGTGACCTCCAAGTTCACCTTCATAGCTGGTACACTGGCAAGTGAGGGGCTGGGTATCTGAAAAAAAAAACAAAACAGAAGACAACTTAACAAAAGTGCCAAGGATCAGACGACACGTGTGTGCAACTGGACACTCGTACCCGTAAAAGGAAGAAATCCGCATAGAAGGTGCTGGCTTTGAGTCCATTGGCTGTCTCACAGGAGCTGCTTGTCACACTGCGGGTACAGGATGTTTGCCCACTCTGCAAGAAAACTGAGAGGAAGGCTATATAGTCAGCCACAGTCTAGACATCGTTATGCTCCCACTCCCACTATACTGAGCCCCTGTACCTGCAGGATTGTAGTCGTTGCAGGCTCCACTTGTACCACTGGGTCCTGGCTGACAAAATTTGCCAAGCACTGAGGTGACACTGAAGACGGAAAGGATGGCATCTCCGGCCTGAGGAAAGAGATACACGAGTCAAAATATTCTGCAGCATAAGATAAAAAACAGGGAGGTGGACGACTTACTCGGTAGAATGCTGCAGTAGTGGGAGTCTGAAGAGTGGCCTGCATGGAGAAGGAAGGAAAGCCGGACACTCGTGTGGCCGTAGGGGGCAGAGCTACATAGTTTAGCTTGCCTAAAAGAAGCAACGGGAAACAGAACGTAATCACAATGGGAGACCTGGAGGACTTCACGTAGATATAATAGCTAGACGCTATCCCTGTGTTCTTACCATTATCGACCTGGACACAGAAAAGCCGTGTCTGCCCATCCATGAGCAGGGTGGTCAAGCTAGGAGTGTTGGCACTGAAAATTAGAAACTCCTCTGCACACTGCCATGACACAACTCTGTAGAATGAGAAAATAACTAAGTCAGAAGAAACAATGGACAAACCGACCAGCCCTCAGACAAACGACCTCTTCATTCATGTTAATAAATGGCTACCTTTCACTTCTTTCATCTGCCCTTTGTGTTACTCCCTCCTTCCCCTCCTGTATTTTTTCTTTGTCCTCACACACCTAGTAAGGCTATAGAGCTGTAAAGTACTAGCATCACTTTCTATTTTTTCAGCCCTTGGATCACATTTACTCTTTTTTTTTTCTTTACTTGGGCAGGTAGACTCACCCAGAAAATAGAAAGAGCAGAGTAGTGCTGGCATTGGACAGCTGGGCAAATACCTACTATGTGGCACACTATGCAGTTCAATAAGCGACATACACCGTCCAATTCATGATCAGATGGACAACTATGCAGTTACCAATATGCACATAGACAACAGAATTCCTGACATATTAAAACGCAGAAAGACTGACTTGACACATTCACATCGTGGACTGTTGGCTGGGCACACTACTGAGATCCAAAAAGATGGCAGACAGTTCATTCTAATAGCAGTAGAGTGTTGTACCATGTTAGCCATTAGCAATCAATCAGGCAGAAAAACGATTAGTTGAACAACAGTATCTCAGATATGACTTTTCATGAACACATTTAGTTTACTGCATACAATTTAGAAGAAGCCAAGTTGATTTTTTTAGCCCAGTCCTCAGTCTCTGCTGTGGGAACTGTACTATCTAGCAGTGATGAAGACATCGACTGTATCTCCATACTTCATCAGCTTCCTTCAAATGACAGTCCACCCCAGCTAGCTAAGGCAATGATGGAAATGGACTTATGAACCTGAAATGAAAGTCAGCTACTAATTCAAAACGATATAAATCGACTTGTGAGACGCATGACCTAAATCAGATTAAATACAACAGTGCACACATTTCTTCTGATTCAGATTATCCAGAATGTCCATGTATCAATTCTCTTCACTGGGCACTCTGAATGACTTCTAATTCATTCATTTTACTGTAATTATACACCCAATATGGCATATATCTCAAAAACAATAGCAGATATCTTGAGATATTTTAAAAAACATCTGGAGGCATTTTCAGATAATCTCAAAATAAATTCCTGCACAATTCAAAGTAAGTATCTTAACTACATCTTAACGTAACTTTAAAAACCAAAATTATTTCAAGGTATCTGAATACCATTTTCATATATCTACAGTGCAATCTAGGATATCTCAAAATAGTTTTCAGTCCATTTTCAGATGACTTAAATGCATGTCAAGATATATCCAAATAACTTCCTGCTCATTTCAAGATATCTTAAAGTAGACAGGAAATCCCATTGAAATATTAGGACATCTTTCAAACATTGCAGATAATTTAAGATGCAGTTAATTGGACATGTTATTTTGAAATGTATTGCAGATATCTTCAAATGAAGGAACGTATTTTTAAATATCTCTAAACAAGTTTTAGCTGTCTTAAGAAGTAAACTGCATTTTAAGATATCTAAAATTAATTTTGCGATAGATCCAAGTATTAATTCGGCTTGCCGTATCCATTAAAACTAAAAAGCAGCGAAATCACTGAACAGCACTTAGCAGGCAGCACACAAACGTTGAAAATGATCGTAAATTGGCAGGCGACTTCATTCTGGGCGAATTACAATGACTGTACACTGTTCTGCATGTTTAGGTGGGCTGTTAAATCGTTCATTCAGGGTCATAAGTGACGTTTGTGGTTTAAAGCTCAAAGCCCGGGTCAATACGTGGAAGCGATGAGGCGGACAGAAGACAAACTGGGTCGGCCGCATAGTAAACGGTGGTCAAGTGGCCTAAACACACAAATAGCCAATTCAAGACACGGACAGGACAAACGACACTCAACGACGTCTCACTAACCGTTTGCTACCGGCACTGCACGACGAGAAGACGCCTTCCGGGTTGCTAAGGCCGCAGTCGCTCAAGTCACAGCAGCAGTTGATGTCACACACTCCAGTCGTGAGGTCACAGGGGCATACGGCCAGATCTACAGGGTCACAACAAGAAGAAGCGCATTTACGTTTGTCTTCACAACGACAACGACAAACCCAAAGAGCGGACACTCACTGTAGGTGCTCGTGGTGGCGCGCTCTGTGGGCCCATCGGCTAAACAACCCACAAGCAGAAGCGCAAGACAGTGTAGCCCTAGAATGAGCAAAGGTGGTCCCATCCCGAGAGACGCGGTGTGGCGACCCTGCTGTCGATCACACGCTTCGCCTCTTACACTCTGCTAAGGCGCTGTAGCAGCTTCGCGACGCGCCGAGAAGCATGGCTGAAGCCTAGCAACCGACAGCTGTCTACGTCACTTCCTGTCGCGTTCCGGCTGTGCACTCCCGCCTCCAGCGCCAGTCTGTCAGCCGCACTCTGAAATAAACTGCGAAGAAAGAACAACCGTCAGTGACAAGTTACAGAAGTATGTTAAATGCGCAACTCCACAAGAAGAACTAAACATGTTACCAAACCGTGTACTCAAAAGAAAGGATTATTTATTATTAAGATGCCTGAAAGAATGAACTAATCAGACTCAGAATGAGAACACCTTTAAAGGTGTAAATGAAAAACGATTAAGTGATAAGGAATGTATTTAGGAATAACCCATTTTCGTAGACTGGCGGCATGTTGGCGCAGTGGCGTAAAAGCCCCCGGTGTTCGTGCAGGCTCGAGTCCCCGCTCACCCATAAATGGCCTGACAGCACCTTCCAGGCAGGACATCCATCATAACTTCGAGCAGATGATCAGTCACAGAGCACGGGACCTGCCTGCTGGCATCCCTCGGTTTGGGTCACCTGTCAGTCATTAATCCAAGACCCCTACTCTTCTCTTATTCATGAAGAAGTGCAATTTTGCGTATTAGGGCCACGGTGAAGAAAAAAAAAAAACATATGTTGAGAAGAAAGTCGATATGTTGTCTTTATTCTCGACATTTCCACTTTATTCTCGTAGTTAATTCTGTCAGTAGAATGTTGTAAAGTACACTTCATCTTAAAATGAATGGGATTTTCTCAAACTCCGTCATAAGTTAATGTCGCACATTAAATGCTTTGTGTTGTGTTGTGTTCCCCGATCCCGTTAATTGCTACACGCTTCTTAAACGGACTTTCCGTTGCACTGAGGAGGCGCAGGCAGCGATCGCCTCACAGAATCCATTCACTTCATGATATTCCTGCTCTCTGAACGCTTTGAATGCTAAGATAAATACTTGATATCATTTTCAAGATTAAATGCATTAAAGCAGGTATTAAACATGCACGGTGGTGTGGCGGTGGGCCTGCTCCCTCGCATTAAGGGGTCCCCAGGTAGGTTTTATGGTAGGTATGACGAGGCTCCAATAAAACTGGATGTGTGAATGGGTATCACACAGGTGTAACTGAATTATCGTGTAAATGTTGGGTTTGTGATCTGGTGGTCGGAGACACGAACACAGAATTCAATGGATGCTCTTCTGAGGGGTTTTCTTTATCGCATGCGTGCTGTCTCCATCTGATACACACACACACACACACACACACACACACACACTAGCAGGGTCAATATAGCATAATAAAACCCCACAGCCTACATGACTTTGAAAGGAAACTGAAGCACGCCAAGCAAACCTACCAGAAAAACATGAAAACTTAAGGCAGGGAACTCCCGGGACGCCCTTGCTGAGAGGCAGCAGTGCAACCTCCACGCCACCGTGCCCCTACGTGTGTAATACACGCGTTAATACATTTCATCATGAAAATGATATCAAGTACAGTATTTCTTTATCTTAGCGTTCTAAATGTTCAGGGAGCAGGAATATCATAAAGTGAATGAACTGTGTGTGCCGATCGCTGCCTGCGCCTCCTCAGTCCAAGAGGAAGTCCGATTAAGAAACGCGTAGAGATGAACAACTGGGACGGGAACACATTTACTGTGCTACATATAGTAACTTATGACGGGGTTAGAGAAAATCTAGTAAATGAAATATTCATGTTAAGGTGAAGTTTAGTTTACGATGTTCTACTTTAATGACAAACTACGAGCATAAAGTCAACATTCTCTACTTATAGTTTTTTTATTTCTTCATTTTGGCCCTAATACACTTCCGTAATTTACAAATAGTTGTTCTTTAGTTTGTTTTATTGTAACTTTGTGATGTAGTTATTGTAAATCACTTTGAATAACGTGCCATCTTGTTATGTTGTCTTACTAATTCTTGTTGGTGTTTGTTAATTTTGTTGGAATGGCTTTTTGGTTGTATATACAGTATAAGGTACAATTTCTGTTCTTAGATTCTTCCTGTCCTTGTCTTGTGGGTCTTACCTGCACATCTCTGCAGCCTACTTCTCATCATTTAAAAACTATATTTATTTTCCAGTATTTCTTCTTTTTAGTTATCTTAGTGTTAACGTTTTTGAACAGATACAGATTATAAAGTGATCAGTTAGATGAACACAAGAAATGTCTGCTTCAGAAGCATTATTCCTGTCTGTCTGTAGATAGTTTATTAATATGTGTGATGAGCAAAAATGCAACCCTGACTTAGGAGTAAAGTTTGTTTTTAGAACATAAGAAATTTGACATACAGTATGAGAGAAGACCATTCAGTCTTTCAAATCTGTGTGTTTAACACAGCAACAACATTTAATTTTATGACATATTTTTATATCTCAAAATGCTTTAAAGGAAGTCCAAAGAAAAAGTTACAAGAAAAGAAAAGCAAATTAAATTAATTAAGAATAACAAGGAATAAATAGCAAAAAAAAAAAAAATCAGTGCAGGGTTACAAAAATAGATACATAATTAGTAGAATTGTAGAGTCCGTATATATAATACTGCATTCTAAGTCTATAATGATGAGTCCAATGACAGGAGTTAGGCTAAGGGTTAGGTTTAGGGTAGGGGGTACCAGCCTCACTGGCACCCCAAAATGCTCGGATTCACCAATCCAAGTATAAAAAATATTTACAATCTTTTAAAATTACTTCCATGCCCCCTAGTATAGCCTTAATTAGACAAACCAAAAGACTACCACATTCTCACATGAAGCTCATCCCAACTCAATTGAGCTTCTTAAAATCCTCACATTCTCATATGGATCCATCCTGTTTTTCATTAAGACCCTTAGGGGTAATGGTATCTAATTTATCTATCCATTCGGCCTCTTTTCGGAGTCTGCTCTTTTTGCTCCACATGAAATCCTGTTCTAATGGGAAGAATAAAGGTGTATGTCCTGAAAGATTAAAATGGGAATAAAGAGTAGTAGGCTTCATCTGATTTTCTATAAAGCGCAGATGTTGTACACATCTCAATCTGAGCGCGTTTTTTGTTTCCCCTACACATATCAAAGAACATCTTAAACATTGAATAGCATACATGCAATTAGTCGAAGAAAGAGATAGCTGCTGGAAAATCGGGTATTCAACTGACGTTGTTACATTTCTAATCATTTTCTTATTGCTATACGGAATTTGCCAAGCACATTTATTTTTTTGTCTGGCCTTACACGAAGCTCTTACTATTCCCGTGGAATGTACTCTCCGGAAATACAACTGGGTGTCCAAAAAAGTCACTGAATCCAAACTAACCTCAGTAGACAATCTAATGGTGTCATGTACTCCATTTAAGACCTCAACGAAATCGTCAAAGTCCTTTCTGGAATATGTCCATATGCCAAATATGTCGTCCAAATATCGTAAGTAAAGGAACGGAAGTTTCCGGCACTTACCAAATGCCGTCCGTTCCCATTCCGACATATAAATATTGGCATATGCCGGTGCATATTTTTTGCCCATCGCCGTTCCATGAATCTGTAAATACATGACACCATTAAACTCAAAATCATTTGTCTTCAGACTCAATTCCAATAACTGCAACAGATAATCATCGGGCCTTCCTTCATCTGGAAATCTCCGAAAAACCTTTTGTACTGCCTGGAGTCCAAAAGTTATGTCAATGTTAGTATACAGGGACTCCACATCCATTGTGAACATGAAAGCCCCTATCGGAAAAATCCTATCCCTAATCACACTAAGAAAATGGTACGTGTCCCGGACAAAACTATTATGTCGTTGTGACAATGAGTTAAGATAAAAATCCAACCACTCCGAGACTCTATAAGATTCCGATGAGCAATCGGAAATAATTGGTCTCCCCGGGGGAATACAATAAGGTACTGTCCAACTTTCTGGGGATTTATGAATTTTGGGCAAAAGATAAAACTTCCTAACCGAAAACTCAGGGGGACCTGTCAAAAATTTCTTTTGTTTGAATGAAATGAATCCTTCCCCATGCATTGTATCCAAAATCTTTACCATCTTTACACTGGCTTCTTGACCAATAGAGTGGACGATAATGGAGTCTATTTTTCAACTGCCTTTGAGCCTCTTGAATATATTGGACTCTATCCATTAACACAGTCACCGAACCCTTGTCTGCCTGTTTTACTATAACATCCCTCCTATTCCTTATAAAATATTGTAAGGACCTACGCTCACTCAACGTTAAATTATCCCTTGGAGGTGGACAAATATTCAACCCTGACAGTCTCTTTTGATCTTCCTGAATCAAATCCAAAATATTCTTACTCACACACTCATCTGTCGGAGTCCAACGAGACGGGTCCACAAATTTTTTAGGACTATTATCTATTTGATATTCAAAGTAATCCATTAATTTCAATCTGCGATGATATCTACATACATCTCGTTTAATCTCCTCCATATCTATATTAGTCGGAGTTGGAACAAAGTTTAAACCTTTCTGCAATAACTGAATATCCGACCGGGTCATTCTGAATGCATCACAGAGATTCATGATGTTTACATCTTTTGAAGGAATAAACCTTAAATCTTCATGTAATGCATCCATCTGTTCCAGTCAGAAATCAAAACTAAAGAAAGCCTGTTCTCCCGTCCAGTGGAGTTCATCTCCCTCCATTAAGCGCCTCCATAACTGTGATATTTGGAAAACTTTTAGCCCTCTCATTTAATAGACCATTAAATTCTTGGATTCTATCTGACAACTCCTCAGATTGTGAAACAATCGAATAAGGGAGTTTAGTAACAAAAAACTGAACATTTGGAAATATCCTTTTTGCTGCAACCACCTCCCTAAACAGTCTATCCACCACCATTTTTAGTCTACTTTTTCCATTACAATCATTAAGTCCTAAACAAACCCCTACTTTAATAATTCCATCCTTCACTCCTTCCATCTTTTCCAAAATTCCTTTAAAATCCCCCACCATCGCTCCTGGAAAACTATGGGCTTCCGAGCTAGGTTGTCTATAAAAAGGGATGCGAGCGATATTAGAATCGCCCATCACCAACATCAGACTAATAGGATTCCATCTATACTTCCTATCCCTCCATCCCTCATGTCTTACTGGACGATCCACCACCTCTATCTGATCTATCTTCTTACGTAATTCTAAATCAGAAGGATCAGTTTGGGCTGAGTGACTATCACTATCAACTAGTGAATTCTGTGCCCATCTCATCCCATCCTCCTCCTCACTACCTCCCAACACCCGTCCACCCATAGCTATTGTTTCTGCCAAGAGTGAAGGGGAAATCAACTCCCCAATACCTTTTCCTTCCTCCACGATTGATATTACCTTGTCACCACACATCTGTTCCATCCATGAACTCTCCTTCATTTGTTCCACCCGTTCTTCCAACAGATGTAATGCCTGTCCTGCTAAGCTTCCTTCTCGCCTTCTAGGGTTAGGGTTAGGCTGGGAGAACAGCAACAGTAAAATCTGCAGCCCCCACTGGGCCTTGTGCCCCACATAAATGTTCTTAAGTTGTTTCTTATTATCTTTTAGGTTTTGTTCCAGTGGGTCACATGGATGGCATCACAGGTGGCAGCGCGGTGCCTCGGTCAGGCGGAGGTGATGGCGTCATTCATGATTGCAAATCCATCTATCTAGCTATTAGCTGAACAATACTGTCGAGACTCTTACTCTGCATGTCAAATAATTAAATGTAAATAACGTTTATCCCAGTCTGTCAGATAACTGCTAAATGTGACTGGATATCTATCCAGTCGTGTTAAGTTCGAACATCCTTCACTTTCATTTGCAGTTCATTTATTGTTGGAGACTGTTGCTGTTCTCCACTGTGGCCGTGTGTGCGGCCAGGACAGCTCAAGACAGCAGGAAAGAGTTTGGGGGGCTAGCCAGGTGGTCCCTTTAAAATGCCCGAAGAGGAGCGCGAGCAGTTAGGAGCGGGCACTGATAGAGTGCACTGCTGCACCCACCATACGACAAACCAACTCAGCATCCAGATTAGGACCCGAGTGTAGCCATGCAACGGGTGATACCTCAGTACCACACCAGTTCAGATGGAGTGGAACAGTGGGAGGTTAAGAAAACAAAAGAAAAATAGAACAAAAATGGCACTCGTATGCGCACGTCCCTTCTGCAGGGAACCATAAGCAGGTTTAGAAGGGTCATATCTTTAGTGGAGCTCCGTCTCGCAGGTTGCTTCGGTCCTCCTTCTGGGACGCCCAGGATCTTATTGCGGTGGGACCGGAAGAGGCAGGACAAAGAGTCTTGACTGGGCGGCGTCTCGGCCGCAGTTGCAGCAGCGCCCCCTCTCGTCTTGGTGGGTTACAGCCGGCCATATCTGTAACATCAGAGCGTCCCAATTGATTCTTGGTATTACTAGGAAATGAACGAGGAGTGACCTCTCAAAAGTAAGCAAGGAAAAAACAGAAACTTTAGTTAAGGACTTAAAAAGGGTTAAAAAAAGTGGAGATCTGATGGAGAGTTTGAATCATCTGGCCTCGCACATCAAGTCAGGAAGTAAAGAACTGAGATGCCATTGTGGATTTGGAGCTAAGTTGACTTGGAGCTGAATTTCAAATAGAATAGTAACCATATTACTAAGAACTCATTTCTAACAATACTAACATGAGTTTGAGTTCATAAATCACAACAAGATTTAACAAAACTATCACAAGCTTTAGCTTTTAGTCAACTTGATTATTGCAGGAAGTCCAAGAAAAGGTCACAATCAACTGGAGGTGCTTGTTCAAAATAGAGCAGCAATGAAGAGTTTTAATGAAGTAGACAACATTTCAGACGTCCCGAATCATAATCTCCGATCTTTGAACTCTGGCTTACTGAGTGCTAAAGAGGTGACAAAATGGCCTTTGCTTTTATACATCTAAAATCTTAACTGATCTACCCATAGAGGTGTGCCAGGCAGGTAGTGTTGAACATTAAAACACACGCGTACTGCGTTTGTGCACAAGAGCACCATCTGCTGGGCGTTAGATGCAGTGCTTCACCTGCCCCAAAAGCAGGGATACCCCTGGTAACCTGTGACATATAAAAGTGACCAGGTGACACTAACCTGTGCAAGTGAGTCCGGCAAGTGCCAACTATTCTGACACAATGGGACTGAAGGAGAGACTCAAACCAATACTTTACTGTTTTTAAACAGCTATTACAATTCTGTATACGAATGTTTCAGTGCTTGCTATTGTGACACTTGATTTACTCCCATTGAGGTACCGAACGAAAGTGAAACCTTTTTAAATGAAGAACAATATGCAGTCTGGTGTCATATGGATGGTCCTGCTGGCTTCAAATCCCAGCCTGGTCACTGTCTCTGTCTGGGCATTCTGGGCCTTCAGTGACTATAATATCTGATTTAAGTGGCTTCAAGGTATGATGGATGAATGGCGGAGAACTGGATGGGTGGGCGTATGTGATGTGACAGGTAGACTCATTGTAGGAATGAGGCTGCAGGAAAAAAATGTGCCAAAAAAAAAACGGGAACAAAGCCACAGGAGAATATCAGAAATTATGCAGGAAGGTTGGGAGTGAAGAGCAAGCAGCCAGAAAGACAATACAGAAACCAGGGGCAGCACATGGACAAGGTGGAGGGTAAAGTCCTAAGAATAAGAAGTTAGTGGCTTGTGCAACACCAAAAGGGTAAATGAGAGGGAAAAGGCATGGAAGATTAGGAATTAGTCAGGAAAATCATAAAAGATTTGTCCATATTCTCATTCCAGCAAACTGCTTTTGAAGCTCATTGTTCTCCAGTCAGCTCTGGGGTGTTCTGCTTTCGATTTAGTAAATGAAGTTCTGTATTTGAAGCCATCGGTCTGTGGTATGCTGGGCCAGTAACATCACATCAAGGGTGGCTCACCGAATAGACATGTTAATTAAAAGGCCAGGCTCACTTATGGGACACCCTGGAGGTAGCAGTGGAGGAGAGGATGAAGACAAAACTGAGGGCCACAATGAACAACACTGCACATCCGCTCTCTGACACATCAACACACCAACAACTTATTAGGCAGAAATGCGTCAAGAAACGCGACGGGGGCTCCATTACTCCAACAGCAATACGCCTGTATAGTGCCTCACTGGGACTGGGAGTGGGACTGGGACTGCCAAGACGGAAGCTTTTCTTTCCTTCTGTCATTCTAGTGTGTGTTCAGATCACTGTATATACAGTATATATACAGGGTGGGCCATTTATATGGATACACCTTAATAAAATGGGAATGGTTGGTGATATTAACTTCCTGTTTGTGGCACATTAGTATATGTGAGGGGGGAAACTTTTTAAGATGGGTGGTGACCATGGTGGCCATTTTGAAGTCGGCTATTTTGGATCCAACTTTTGTTTTTTCAATAGGAAGAGGGTCACACAATGGTGTGCTTGGTTTTAACGTCTTTATTCTTTCATGAGTTATTTACAAGTTTCTGACCACTTATAAAATGTGTTCAATGTGCTGCCCATTGTGTT